>JANHFT010003670.1:114047-134373 GCA_032467955.1 Pseudoxenodon macrops | reverse complement strand
GGCACAGCCAGGCCTGTGAGACAGCCTACTCAGTTAGCTAAGACCCCCACCCCCTGGGAGTCTGGCAACCAATCAGTACATTTCTTGCACAGGGACAGGAGGGTCTGGGGTGGGGCCCACAGAAGGTATAAAACTTAGAAACTCCCAGCAACCTGCCCCTTTTGTGATGGAGACATGAAGAACATGTGATTGCCTTTTCCCCAGGACCTCAACATGAGGTCCTGCTGTCCACCATTAAACCATCTTTCCAAGCAGCCACCATGTTTCCAATGTCTTCTTCCCACTTGGAGTAGAACCTAGATGGATATTTCTTCCAACATATGTATCCAGCACAATCTGCCTCTACTTGTGAACAGAAAGTACTTTCTGAAATACTTAGTACCTTTAATTACCTACTACTTAATCATATAAATCATTAGTGCCCTGCACAATAATAAACCATAATTTTTTTTTAATTGCAAACCTTACAGTTTACAAATTAATTGTATTTAACTAAAGAGAGGGTTGAGATTATTTACTAAATTAATATATGGTCTCATTTCATGACTCTTGGTGGATTAGCAAACCCCATAAGATCCTCAGACCTAAAACCTACGAATTCAATATTTACCAAACTACTTTCTTGGGATTTAAGAAAGCAGAGTACCTAAGAACAGATGAAGCTGTTATTTTATACAGCAGAATTGCACAAACTATTGACAAGAGAAGATCAGGAGGTATCAAAACTCTTTTAAGCCTTGATAAATATTACATTCCCAAAAAAATCTTCATATACTAAACACTAAAGCTAAACTCAACACATTCACAATAGCATCCTGTAAATAACAGAATTGGAAGGGCTTTTGGAGGTCTTCTAGTCCAATCCTCTGCTGAATCAGGAGACCCTATCATTCCAGACACTGTTCAGTCTCTTTTTAAAAGCCTCCAGTGATAGAGCACACACAACTGAAAGTCCTTTCACTGATTAACTGTTAGGAATTTTCTCCTTAATTTTAGGTTGCTTCTTTCCTTGATTAGTTTCCATCCAGTTTCTTGTCCTGCCTTCTGATGCTTTGGAGAATAATTCAGAGAATAAGAAGGCCGTGACTAAGAAGATCATTGCTAGTACTACCTTTTTTTTTTATGAGAAAGCTATTTAAGACATACAGGGTTCTAATGTGTGAAAAATCAACACAATACCTCAGCAATGGTATTGGCTAATGGAGCTTGCGTTCAAGTAAACAAAAGCCCTAGGGAAGATAGTAATATGGCAGATCTATCATGATCATCTCATCATCCACACTGACTTAAACCCAATGGGTTATTTTATTTCTCCCCCAGACCTAGTAGGTTGACAAGCAAAGCAGAGTGTTGTAGGAATGTTGCTTGCACTGGCTGTTTCAGTTATTTGGTACAATACTGTGCTTCAGGGTCCAGGCCTGAATAGGGCCATACTACTTGCTCTAGCCAAGCCAAGAGCCCCAATACAATCTAGTGCTGAGCTAGGGGAAAGCTTGTAAGCAGCTTCAATTCAGATGGTGACCATTAACTCACCTTGCTATTCTGAATGCATATTAATATGATTTTGGTATTTGTACCCTGCTTTTTCTCTTGATATAAGAGTTTCGCCTCAACACAATTGGTTGGGCTGACCGAGGGATCCAATAACCTGTTTAATTCCATGGGTACCAGTAATTAGAAATTTGCCCGACCATGGTGACTTGCCCACTAGAGTTATGACCAAGATAGAACCGCACACACACATCCCCAGTTCCATTTTGCAAAATTTCTCAGCTTCAACGAGTTCCTTATGCATGGAACTTCTAAATACTGTAAATACAATAGTTGGCAGCTTATTCACTAAGCATTTCTGCAATCCTACTCAAATTTACAAGTGGTTCATTGAATTAGCTCAATTTTGGGGAGAGGTCCACAGATCATATTAAAACAAATGGTAACCCATGGGCTGGGTTCGCATAGGAAAGCATGTTTTGTTTTGTTTATGGTTCAGGGTGCAAACAAAACAAATCAGATATTTCAAATCACATCACAAGTCATGGTTCAACCTGGAATAAGAATCCAGATATTACACATATAACGTGGTATCAAATAGTAGGCTACTCAGGATCTGAGTTTAAATCACTACTCACTTACGAAGTTTATTGGGAAAATGGTTTCACGTGCTATATTATGGCTTAAAGTAGCAGAGTTAACAGAAGACTCTGAAACACAAACTACAATATGAATCTAGCAATACCTAGATCAGTTATATCACAGGGTTATTGCAAAGATGGATCAGAGGGAGGAAATATTAGCTTGTGAAGAGAGAAATGTAATAACTAAAACCTAGCGGCCCCATCGATTTTAGGCCATCTAAAAAAGCTCAACGTTAAGATACAGCATCCGCCTTGTACAATTGGATATGGAAAGGAGCAAATAAATAACATAGCTCATTGGGTTGAAGCCCAATTACAATGAAGTGCTTTATTGAAATCTACATTTCTAGTACAGGGCAGTCAAAAAGAGCTTGAAAATATTATTACTAAACCTAGTGATCATAACACTGATATTCAAGACAGACACAGTAAGGTTGGCTGATAACCCAAAACAGAATTCATGTTGGGAGCTTCCCAATTTCCTGTATAGAAACAAGTCAGTAATTAAATTACATTCTATTCAAGACTCATAAAGGCACTTTAAAAGTTAGAAACAGATTCCCAACAGAGGTTTTCATTTGACCTGCATTAAAACCAAATTGAACAGCTCTATGGTGCATTGAATTCAACTGTGCTGTGAAGCCCTTTGGTTGAAATTGTGAAAAATAAAAACTAGCAGAAAAAATATAAGCTGTCAAAGAAACAGGCTGCTTCCTTATACATTGGCAGTTATTAGAAGTTGGAAGCAGCCACTTACCAATACATTTGTGCAATTAACTGGTAAGTTAGTCCTCATGTGTGACTTTGTGCACTGCAACACTTAACCAAATTTATAGCATAAGGCTAAAATGATCTCTTTCCATTAGTTCAGTTAAAGTTGGCATTGCTTTTTTCTAGGATTAGTAACTACTGAGGAGTTAGTTGATCTAATGGTAGAAATGTAAGACCCATTGAGTTCTATTGTTGATGTATGACAAAATGTATGGTCAGGACCAATAATTTTGTTGCAAACAGAATTAGCCAAAGCAAAGAGCAGCTGTACTTAATGCCAGAATTAAAAGATGGCTCTTTCCTTCCTTTAAAAGAAAAAGGAAAAGAAAAAAAATAAAGGGGGAGGGGGGAGAAGAAGCAAGCAAAATATCAGAAAATGAAACTTTTTAAATAGGAGGAAAATAAGCTTATTTTCTTAAATGCATTGTAGAATATTCAATGAATCAAGCATAATGCTTGAGCTTAAGAAACCTAGCATTACACATCTTCAAATGTTCAAAAATGGGAAGAATCTGGTAGGTAGTAATAGTTAAGAGTAATCAACTCTTCATGTTTTCAGTTACTTAAGTGCATAAAAGCAGACATTTCTTCAAGTATATTTCAAATTTCAGACTCCTCCACCCCTTCAACATAGCAGACCCATTAATCTATCCATGGGTATCACTAATCAATTTTATTTGGAAAAAAAAAACAGTTACAGAACAGATTGTGGGAATTTTCTTCCAAAATTTCCAACTGCATTTTTTTTTTAAACCAAGGGATACAATTGCTTTATTGTTTTTTGAAAGAAAGATGAAAAATTAAATAAACTGCAACCTTAGTGCTTTATAAACTGGTAATGTGGCTGAACTATAAAGGAAGGGAAATAAGAAAACATTACTTATAAATGCTAAAATGCTCCCTGCTAGGAACAAATGGTATTTCCCCCCCCTCCACCGCCCCCCTCCCTTAAATTCATGGTTCACAATTGGGAGCAGTTTAGAATTAAATTGGCAGTTCATTGCAAGTCTTGTGCATGATCCCCTCCAAGCTCATTACTTCTGTATGATTCAATCTCCACTCAACATATTCCCCATTGTACTTTCCCAAAATCAGCATTGAAAGTGATCCTTACAAAAGCAGGCAAGCACTCTAGAAACTGAAGTAGAAGTTTACAGAGACTGACAAAAAGAAAGAAAAAAGAAACCAGAAAAAAGACACATCTAAAATTCCTTTGATGGTCTTAAACTTTGGTAGTAACTGAGACTGCTTAAATGCTAAAGTCCAGGTATACTGGACAGAAGGGTATATTGCCTGCCATTCAGCACAAAACAGTTTTATAGAAATCCATTCGGCTACATTAAGGGTGTAGACAAGAACCTGGTTTGGAATAACATAGGGGGGGAAAAACATCCCACACAATCATATACAGTTGAAATGGACAATTTAGAAAGACATACTATAAAAAAGAGATTCTCACAAATGGAGTCAATTCCAGGTCCAACCAATTCTGTAGCATACCATTCATTCATGTAAAAATTATAGAGAGGAATTCTTCTGAAAAATCCTGTTTTATGTATCATGTACATCAAAACAATGAAGGGTTTTAGTAATGAAAAGGCAAATGTGTGTAGGATAAGTAAATGCAAATGCACAAAAAAATGTTTTAAAAAAAACATCAAAGAGCTCCCATTAAATCAGGATTTATTACTTCTGGAGCCTGGAAAGGATTTTACTAGGTGGTTAATTAACCTATTTTTGTTCTGGGATGATAGTTTAAACCAACAGTAGTATATAACCAAATGAAAAATAATTCTATAGACAGACAATGATGCTGCCTAGAGGAACAGAATAATTTTCAAAGAGTCGTCTGCAAAAATTAAAATATCTTGTTGGGGTTTGTAAAAAAGACACCCCTCCTTAGTAACTTAAGAAACATCCTAGACATTTAAGAGGGGAAAACTGCCTAAACATTGAAAAAGCAGTGACGTGCAAGTTATACTAGCTGCATGTAATACAATTCTAAAGTCAGGAACTGAGTTTTTGCATGTATAATTAGTTGCAAAGATGTCGAAGGATTTTTCAGAAGAGTTAAAGTACCTTTAAGAGGGAAGAAGAGAGAGGTGGAGCCAGAAGAAAGCTCCCGCTCTTGCTGAGAACTGCATTTGCTCACTTCTAAGGAGCACAAGTAGTATCAAAGGCTAGAAAGAGTGAATGTAGACTTTTTTTTTACTCCTGATTTTATTATTTCACACATTTAAAAGTATTCTGAAGTGGCCAAGAGACTCCTCCCTTAGTGGCCAAGTCAATCTCAGCTGGTTGCAAGTTGTGGAAAGTCCAGGCTTTTTGTCCTGTGGTCCAAATAGCCATGAAGGGATGCTCGTTTCTCCTGTTAGATGGGGGCATGTGAGAGAAAGAATCAGGTGTGAGGCAGAGGAAAGCAGAACCATTCAGTCGCCAGCCTCGTTGTCTTCTGCTGTTTCCCCTGTTGTGGCATTCTCCGCATTCTTGGAGGCCTGAAAAAACAAAGGGAGAGTCAGCTGTATGAAATTTAAAGCAGTTCTGCCTTTGGTTGAGAGCCAAAGATGTGATTTATTCTATGTACATGGGAGACTGTATCACACACCCAGACAGATATCAAGTCAAGTTGGACTCCTGGTGGATTACAGGACTGCATCCGTGTTTTCCTGGCATGATATGGAAATTGACTGCCTCTTCTGGGATTCTTCCTAGTCTTAGTTTACAGCGGAGATTTCCTATCAATCTTTCAAACTATTTTAGCTTTTTGATGCTCAGCCAAGGGTCACCTGGGTGCTGCCACCTGCTGATCGAAAGCCCCAATCCATCTACAGTCGGAAATTGTCTTTGTGCAACTGGTCCTACCATTTTATACTTCCGCAAATCCAAGTATATTAAAACTTATCTAATGAGATTTCTTTTCAACTGTACCTCCTAGAACAGTGGTGTCATGTCACGACTTTCCCCACCCCCTTTGCTAAACTGGGCGTGGCCAGTGCGTGACGCATCCGGCCTGCGAGTTTGACAGCCCTGTCCTAGAATTAAGTATATTGTTAAGTTGCCAGAGGTTATTAAATGATTATACCTTATTTATCCTGGAGTTAGCAAACTTTCCCCACCTTCCAACTCATTTGAATCAATTAAGTCTACAGAATAGGCAACATTATATAATATAACACTGTATGGATTACATATTGCACTTAACAATCTACTCAGAGGAAGCAGCTCTGGTAAGAATGATCCAAGGCATAAAAATATTTTGAGTTGTCAACTCAACTGAATTACATCGCCATATATCTCAGAGCTAAGTTACCTTCTTTTTCTTCTTCTTTTGGGCTTTACGGCTTGTTGAGCTTTGTAGGAGTGCCTAGAAAAAGGGGGAAAAATATCTGGAGTGAAGATACCTATTAAGTGATTCCTCTTTGTTCTATGACCACAAATAAAGACATTCCTGCCAGCCCTATAGGAATGTAACCAGCCCTAAAAAGTTCAACACTTGGAATCACAAGGAGCAGGGCCACCCACCCTTTGGGGCCAAGCTGCTTCAATTTTCACCCATTTGTAGAAAATTATTGGATAGCAGTCATGACTAGAAAAACCTGGAAGAGTCAGTATATCTCTCTTTTTTTTTAAATGGCTATACACTGTAATTCACAATATAAACTAACTTAAGACAGGAAAAATGTTTAATTTTAATTCAAAACAATTTTCACCAGTTCCAGTGAATTAGGCATAGTGGCAGAGATATGCCTACTGCTCTGCATTTATGAAATTTGGATATGTTAAACATGTTAAATAAGTGCGGGAGAATAATGAATATTCATAGCACGGTGTTTCTACCACCAGAATAGGAAAGTCAAACCATTCTCTTCGCTACGACAAATGTTGTCCTTGTGACTTTGATTCTTATAAGAGCACTGTAGTTGTTACTGACCTTCAGATCGGCATCTTGAACTTCAAATTCTGATTTGTAGAGTTCAGGCTCAAAGGGGCCACTGGTTATTCTCATGGGGCCGTTGGGCATTAAAAGCACCGTGAACTTAAACTGGGCCACAAACTCTCCTAGTCAGGGGGAGGGAAGTAGAGGATTGACAACAGAGCAAGATAAGCAACCATTAGCAACAAGATGAACTGCACAGCAAGAAAACAAAATGCACCAAAAGATCACATTACGGTACTTTCGTTCTGCCCCATCTCTTCCCACGAGGAAAATGAATCGGTTCCATGCTTCTAAAATTTGATCTAATCCAAGGCAGCATTTTGTGCAGGTTTCTATCTGGGCAGCACCTTTCTTATCTGCTTATTGGCCTGAGATATCATTGCCCCTGATCCAAAAGCTACAAACCTGGCTGGCAAATGCCCAATTAGGACTTGTAACTACCATCAATTCTGCCCCTTCCTCCAAAATCGTTAAGTTCTATCTCTGCTGTTATTAACCCAGGCTTAAGATGCCCTTTTGCTTTAAAACCTGCCAAGCCTTGCTGAATTACAAAAACGAGCCTCTTCCCATTTCGCTTGGAAGCCGAGGGAGTGAAGTCCTGCAGTTACCCTGGATTTCATGTCTCTCCCAAATTAGAGTCCCACCCCCCTTACCCACCCACCTGCATTTCCTATTTTCCAAAGCAGTTTGGACACTGGTAGGTTCCAGGAACACCTGAAAGGCTCAGTGGTTTCTCATCCTGCAATGCAATGCTTAGCAACTGCCTCTGGAAGGAAACTGTCTAGCCTGATGCAAGACAAAAATAGCTCTGACATTCAGCAGCAAGTATTCACCTTCTTTCTCATAGAGGACATTAAAGGGCTGGAGCAGCTCATGCTTGGCACATTCTACTACCCCCATCCTGGCCTTCTTTTCATCCTCAAGTGCCCTATGGGAAATAGAAGAACAGATTCAGAACCCAACCATTCATCTTTCGGGATTTTCTGATTACTCAACCATTCTGCTAGTCTTTTCAGGAAAATAAGCTGGCTCCAAACTGCAAAGAATCCTGCATCTATCCAAGTAAACAACTTGGCACCAGCCACAGGATTCAGCTCCAAAGGAACCTTACCTTCTCTAGCCTTTCTGACTGCAAATTTGATTTGGACACTGCCTGAGAGGGAAAGGCATAGCGTCAAATTGTCTCTCCACTGTGTCACTAAAAAAAGACACGGGGAAGTTTTCATACAAGCCAGAAAGAGGACGGAATGGAGAACTAGACTCCTTCATAACTTGTAAGGAGCTTGGTTCATAATTGCACATGCAATTATTAGTTTATTTATTTTGGCACGTTGTGCAAATGTACTCAATCATAGTTTGTTCATTCATGATTGCACAAACTCCAGATTAGTAAACCGAGTGCACCTAGTCAGTGTACTTCACTTATACAATCTCTTAAGATTCCTTCAGCATGCTGTTATGCTTCTTAACCACAAGCTAGCGTCATCAGCCTTCGTATCCCTGAGCTATGCAATTTTTTTTTTTAAAAGCCTGCCTTTTACAACATAACTTACTATTTTAAGATATTGTTTCAGATTGAGCAAAAACCATTCAGTGGCAAGCAGTGTTCAACAGCTGAGTAGCCAAGTGGAAGGCCTGCTATTGAGCGTTACATACAAACCTGAGAGTGAAAGGCATAGCATCAAATCGTCTCTCCACCTCACTAAAAAAGGCACGGGAAGTTTTCATTTTCAAACCATATTGTTTGGAAGGGTCCCTTTTGTAAATGGTAGTTCTTTGCCCAGCATCCTTGGCCTAAAAACAAACAAGGGTAATTCATAACAGTTTCAGCCACACAGCCTCATGTTTACTCTTGTGAGGGCAGACATATGGCAAGAGAGGAGGGGGGTAAAAAAAAAAAAAACCTTTCTGAAATACAATTTTGATTTTATAGAACCATTCCCAATGTAAGTGAATTTCCCAGTTTATTGGAATCGTAGATCTAACTGGTATGTAAAACATCAAATAACAATTTGTGAACTGGGCAGAGATCTTTCCCGCCAAAATTAGTTTTAGCCAGTATGTCAGTTAGCTAATCCTCCTGCAGGCCTTGATTGACTTACAATCCAACGTGAGCCTCAA
Source organism: Pseudoxenodon macrops (assembly GCA_032467955.1). Lineage (NCBI taxonomy): Eukaryota > Metazoa > Chordata > Lepidosauria > Squamata > Pseudoxenodontidae > Pseudoxenodon > Pseudoxenodon macrops. Next base: position 125,409 of record JANHFT010003670.1, on the reverse strand, counting down.
ACTGATACTTGAGGACAACGAGGGTCGTGAAATATTGCTCTTCAGAAATTGGATTGAATTGCCCCAATTTTTTGCAACATATTAGATATAGGCCAATGGAGAATTCTATTCTATTCTATTCTATTCTATTCTATTCTATTCTATTCTATTCTATTCTAGATTTGTGCACCACAAGCTCAGCATGTTGTCTCCCAAAAGCATGATTGCCAGGAAACACAATTATTTCAATTTTTTTCCTCTTCCATTCAGTCATGTTTCATTCTAAGAGACTGCCAGGACAAGTCCCTGCAGTTTTCTTGGCAAGATATTTAAAACATGATTTGCTGGTGCCTCTGTGATTTCTATGCTGGTTGGCAAATCTAATTGCTGCTTTGGAAATTTTGTGTGTGATGAAGTAATCCCAGATACTGAAACATTTAACACAATGTAGTTAAAGGGTTTTTTTGCTCAGTCTGATTGCTGTTAATTTTCTCTTCATAAAGGTCATCTGCACCTAATTTTGTGAATATTGTATGGCTTTTGTTTAATTAATTTCTAGTTTTTCTTCCCTGCACTAAGTATTTAAGGCTTGTGCTCTGTTGAAGACCAACGTGTTTCAGAAATGAATGGCTTTGTCATCAGCATAAAGCAAAACAGATACTGGGCAGAAAAATCACTTTTTCTTAAGAGTTTGAATTAGGGAGTGACTATAAAGATTAAATTTAAAACAGGCCAAGATGCAGCCTCCTAGAGTAGAAACTGCAGCCAAAACAAATTCCTCTATTTACTGTGAGTGCAATAAAATAGTGATCTATAAGAATCTAATATTTTTTACCATAATGAATCCAAAGCTGCCTGCAAATTAGAAAAGTGGCATAAAGGGAATCTTGAGAACGAAATAATTATTCTTCTACCATATGACTTAGTATAATACTTTGATCTACTGTTGTTCAACTTGTTCTGAAGCTTCTTGTTCTTCAGCCAAGATTTGCTATTCTAGCCAATCAGTGTGTTTCTCATGCAGATGTAGAGCAACCACGTCACGAGTAACATTTAAATACTGTATGGAAATACGGCAGGATCAAATGTATTGCCTTTCTTAAAACACTGGGGCTATAAGAGAACAGCACACTCTTTGAGCAATACGTCAGGAGGGAGTCCAACACAGAAACCAAACACTCTGTTAAGTTTCATTAATTCTGCAGGAATTAGCAATGGGTGGATTTTCCAAGACATCAGGCCAAGCAACCCAGTCAGGAATATATTTTATCATATTATATGAGGTCGGGTGTCTTTGGAATATCTACTTACAGGTAAGGTATAAAACAGACTTACTTTTCCTTCTCCAGTGCTGATAAGAACATCAATGGCGTATACTTCATGAACCTCAAACTCTGCTTTTTCATGGTCCTTTCTGGATAAGGAATAAACATATAAAGCCCATTTTCATCTAAATAGGGTTTGGAAAGTTGAAGAATAATAAACCGCTAATTGAAAATCATGGATTCAATTTCATTTTCCATCAAAATTTATTTTTAAACACCCCCCCGCGAATCATTCTCAAAACGGGTGAGCATCAGTTCTAAATTGTCTCATACCTTTGTTGGTCTGTAGGGTTCTGGATGATGGTCTTCTCTCCATCTATCACATGCTGTTTTAGCTGGTGTGATAGCATCCCTAAAAAGAAAAGAGCTTAAGTTAGTATTGGTATTGTAAAGGAGGCTTACACGCTAAGATTTTAAGGCATCCTGTGTTTTGAAATCAAAACTAATACCAGAAATACATTTTTGCTTAAACGTCTGGCTATACTCATTATCAAAGCAAAGCATAGCTAATGCAGGAAAATGCGATATTTGTAATTTATAATTATTCAGAGATCATCTTTACATTTTATTACTCTAAATAATGATACACAACTCAAGTCTAACGCTGTTACGAAGCAGCCACAATCTCTATTATGTGATATTTGCACATCCAGGTGCTTCACACAGCCTAATGTTTTCACCCTTTTTCTACTCCTATTCAATAATATTCTATACCACATTTTTGTTCTCTTGCATTGTTTTTCATCCCAAGGTTTTGCACTTTCATATTGTTTGTGTCACCTTTACCCCACTTATGTAGCATTTTGGTGAAGTAAACACAATGCACTGTGCTCATTTTTTAACATGGTCCTTCTATACATTGTATGGTAATAGGAATCTGCAGCTGACTGTATCCGCTGATACAATGAGTGCATTTCTAAACATGTTATAGATGGTGCTTGGGTTATGATCCCACATTCAGCCACTGTTCAAAGTTATTACTGAGCAAGTTATACAGTTAGTCCTCTACTTAGAACTGTATTGAAGCCTGGCCATCCCTGGTCTCCCTCATGCAGTCATTAAGTGGAGCATGGAGTGCCTCAGGTATGAAGAAAATTCTGGGAGACCTAGTGCAGGTGCAGCCCACCTGCCCCGAGTCTCCCAAGGCCTCCCCCCTCCCTAAAGCACCCCACGCTCTGCTTCCTGCTCCACAGGGTCCCTGCAGGCAACATTAGTTGTGGCTGCTCCCAAAATGGTGTCTGCTTCTGCGACAGCCAAACAGCCTGCAAGGATGCTGAGGGCAGAGCGACCTGTTCTCCTTTCTCAACATGATCTCTAGAGCTTTGCAGGAAAGTTGCATGGCGCAGTGGCTGCTTCCAAAAGATCTATAATAAAATGTAAATAAACTGATCGGTAATGGGGGTGGGGAGGATGTTGTGAGACCCAGAAGAATGGGAAGAAGCCTTTGGGAAGGAAGGCCAGCTGATCTGCCAGGCAGCTTCCCTAACTACATGGTGCCATCCTGGAAGCCGGTTCCATTTTGGAGTGGCAACAGTTCTTTGGAGCCACTCCCAAAATGAGGCCTGCATCCAGGATGGCACTATGTGGTCTCTGTACTATAAAATATAGGGAGGCAGTATGGTGGAATGGTTGTTTCCCAAAGGAGATTTACAGTAAGGGGCCCGTTCCATGACAGGGGTGTGGGGAGGAGGGGGTGAGACCCACAGAGATGGAAAGGAGGCCCAAGGCCTGAGGGAATATAGCTAGGTGGAAAGAGGAGTATGGTGCATCTCAGTGTGGAGGAGATTCTGGGAACCCGGAGTAGGTCACATGTAAGCTGGGGACATGCTGCAATGCTGCGCTAGGCCTCCCCCCATAAGGCGCTCTGCACTCCAGTTAATGACCTATACAGGAGAGTGGGGCTTGGGGTCATTACACAAGGCAATCACAAAGACCATTACAACTTATGACCATAATGGGCAGGCTTTGTTACAGTTGCTAAATCAAGGACCACCTGTATTATTCTGCACCAACTTCACTCTTCATCCTGCCAACTCTTACCTTCAATTGGTGTGCAGTTAAACGAATGAGCAATCTTGTTCCAGGCATCCGTTACTTGTGAATTCTGTTAAGAATATGGACACGATTCAAACACGACCATATAATGCAATTGAAAACTGTGCCTAATATCCTATTTCCTACTTCACTCTTTTAGAAATGTATGACATAGGATATGAATTTATAATATTCATTAAAGCACAGGCGATGTTTTAGTTCCTCACTGAAAACTGCAAAAGATGCCTATGCTTGAATGACCAGCAGAGAGGTATTACATTTGTGCAAGGTCAGACAGGTCCAATCAATTACAAAGGGTGCACAGCATAACACAATAATCTGAACCCCAAAGCCGTAACACAAAAATTATTCTATATTCTGAGAGAGGGAAAAAAGCTTCCAATTCAAGAGCAAGATGCTAAGGGGAAAAGTTAAGCATATCAGAACCTAGGAGATAAGGATGGATTAATAAAATGGAAAAAAGGAAGCTCAGTCCCATTTTTTTAAATTTTAAGCTGCCTAGTATATATGCCACCATTTTGAAAACACGGCCAGAACATCGTGTTTCCAGGACACTCAATTTTTTGTTGAGCAAAGGGTTAAATGCTGACTGGATATTTATAAGGCAATTATATTTTAAAGGCAATGTGTGGTTCTCTAGCTATTGCTGAAGTGCTACCCATGTCCTCTCAGGCTATCAGGGCTGAGTTTTAAGAGAGGCCTGTTGGCCATCTTTGCTATGCAGTCTGAAAGCAACAGTAGCAGACTTTTTATGAAGGCCTCACTGCTCAGTCTAGGCTACGCTCTAGATTTCTCACATTACCTCCTCTCAAAAAAAGTCAAGTTTCTCATTCCTATACTCAGAAGTATTTCAAGCTTGAACGGGAGCTGGAAAGTCTTGGCCACCTTCCTCAAACTGCCACGGTCCATGTGAAAAGTAGCTGCCTATCATTACCTGGTTTCCTGGCTTGACCAAGCGCAGGGCAGCTTCGGCACAGAGGTGAGCGGCTTTTATGACATCAGCTTTGCGACCTGTCACTGGAGTTTCCTGAAATGAGGAGAGAAAATAATAATAATACAGAACCATCCATGTTAAAAGTGAAAAAAAAAGAGAAATTTCTAGTCGATATGTAAGAAATAAACCTTAAACATTTAAACATTAAACAGATTTAAACATTCTGTACAGAATTTAGCTGCACTGTACATAAGAGATAACCTGGCTAAATGTGATTTTTTTCCCCTGACTTTCATGATTATATGAAACTTTATCTTGATTAGGCCCAAATGCTTTGTCACAGAAGACCTGCAAGAAATTTGGGGTCCACAAGATATTATTTTCCCCAGTGTCTTTCTGATGCCAGATTAAGACCTCCTATGATTCAAAAATCTTAACGCTGAAAACGAGAAATAATAATCCATATGGCTTATTAGACTGATCTAATTATTTCATTGAGTCCACTGGAGTTGGATGACTGTAATAAATTTGAACGAATGAATTCAGAGATGCCCTATTGCTATATCTGCAGCAACTAACTGGAAGAACAAAAGACACCTTAATGTAACACAGCATGACTCATGCTTAATCTTTTTATTATTCATTACCATCTTCTTTCCTATCTGTGGTTTTAATAATTTTGCTATCTTTTTTTTTCCCTGACTGCCCTAGCCAAACCGAATAGGACAAATCCTTCAAAAAGCTGTGAATAATATATAATGATCTGATCAATCAATATAGCTGTTTGCTCTTTTGGGCAGTGATAGAGATCAACACTATACACGGATTCAACCGCTCCCATTAATAGAGGCAGCCACTGGCAGATGACAAATTCACTCAGCATAAACATTTTCGATAAGAAATGTCACTAGAAGCAAATTGCTTGAATAAAAACCTTCAGTATGGACATTTAGCAAAAGAAAACCAGAAAGCTATGGTTTCACATGCCTACAACACGGTTAATACAGTCACTTCTACAGCCAGATTGATCTCAGATCATGCTTATGAACTACCTTTCCAAAATACCTAGGGGGCTAGATGTAGGAGAGAAAGTGGCTGAGCCAGGGGGAGGAGTCAAAAGGGGACTTAGTCTAGACACTCCTCCATCTTCTGTGCTTGACTTTGATACGTTTCTTGTCCTTGGGTTTATACTTGCTCTTGGCTTCATTCCCTGCCTCTTTAGGAGCCTCTTCTAGACCAACTGCCAACAAGCAAGGGAAGGGAAGGCAGCTGATGTCTTGGGTCTTTAAGAGCATTCATTGTCGATAGGTACCTAAAGCTCCACTGTGTTCTTTGCCTTTCTAATTATATTTTTCATTCTTTTTCCGCTAAGTGACGTTAGCCTTGGTCTTCTCCTGTGGTACTAGGTTTAGCTTTCCCAGGCAAGCTCTTCAACCTCCTTTTCCTGACAACAGGATTAGTAATTGGGTTGTTGTTTTCCCCAAGATCCCTCCACGGGTTCTCAGGTCACCCCACTTTCTCGTGTCTGCTAGAGTTTGTGGCTGTTGCCCACGCCATCACTCTGCCATGCTCATTCTGGCCTTCTCTGACTTCTTCCTCTCTGGCCTGCACATAGGCCTCCTCTTTTCTGTTGCTGCTTCCCAGGCTAAGGTAGCTCAGCCCACTTGAAAGACAATCTCTCGTGCCTTTAAAAAAAGAGAGACACCCGAGAAAAAGGCAAGGGCATTTCCACTGCTGTGGCCATCTATTTGGAAGCTCTTTCTACTTAGGGATGCCGTTTATATAAATTCCCTCTACCAGAACAAATCCACTTGGACTGTTTGTGATTTCTCAAAGCTGCATGCAAATCACTTACTTTCGATGCCTCAATGACAAAGGTATGTGCTACATTTGCTATGAAGCCATCCACATGGACTCCCAAGTCACTGCAACACAAAGAGGGGAAAAGGTTTTAAATGTTTTTTTAAAATGAGAAACAAGGATGATTCTTGTGACATTCCAAGGTTTAAATGCTGTGCATAGAAGTTACTTGTCCTCAGGGTCTCAAACATACTATAGTAAAACCGAGAGTTCACACCCTGGCAGCTAAAGCAACAATTTAGCAAGCAGGGCACAGCCAACTAACTTTATTCTGCCTCTGTCGTGGGAAACCCACATTAGGTCAATAGCAGTCCTGCACAGTAGGTCAGTGATACTTTTTGGAATCCCATCGAGGCTCGTCTCATGTAGCTCATCTCGGTAAATGAATTAAATAAAAAAACTAGCAAAAAATGTAATCAAAGGGACTTACATTTTGATTAAATCACCATCTTTAAGGATGTAATCCTGGTCACTCTTCAAGGGCGAGAAGTGACAGACACAGTTATTTACCGATATACTTGTGGGAAAGGCAATACCTACACAAAAAAGGGAGTAGCAGTGAGTTCACACTAGTCCTGTAACATCTCCCAACTTGAAATATATTAGTTGACTGTACACATTTTATCACTTTGCTATTAAGAGACTTGGTTTTGCTTATCCATTTTTAAATCAAGACAGAAATAAATGGAGTCATACTCTGGATCTTCATATAATTCAGAAACTTTTATCTGCCCCACAAACTGCTCATTTGATTTTTTTTTTCCTGCTGACATTGTGAGCATACAGTATTTACTAAAGCTGCACAAACTTGTCTTGTAACAACAGCTTCTTTGGGCTTGGTCAGTATTTAGAGACAGACATTTAAGGTGTAACCATGAATAGCTGAAGAAGCATAAACTATTTTTTCAGACTCTTCCCAAAGATTACAATGCATGTGATGAAGCTACCTCTCAGTCAAGAGGTGAAGGAGAATTCAACCACTCTACTGCTGTAATCTTATTGCCCGCTCAGATGGAAAAAAAACCTGTTTTGTTCAATAGGGTGGTCTTCCAACTGTGCACTGGTTTGAAACATCAGAATATAATATTCTCTGGAACCAAAGAAAAGTCATCCAAGATACTGACTTAAATCAGGAACCCGATTTCCGATTACTTCCTAATACATACAGTAGGCCAGATAATACCATTAATCTTTAAATAGGCTTATATTCTTTGCCTCTAAGACCGACAACATTTATGTTACTTTAAAATCTCTAAGAACATTGATGTGGTTTGTTTTTCATACATGAGTATAACTCAAGGTGTTGATTATCACCTTTAAAGCCCTTCATGTCTTAAGATCTGGGTATCTCCAGGACTGCCAACTTCCACTGGTCTCTGCCTTTCCACCAAGATTTGAAAGGTCCCTTCCTGCACAGAATGTCACCTTCCAGGAAGAAGTTGCAAATCTTTGGGAAATTTCTGAGCAATGTCGGTCTTTATGATGGCATTTCCCCAAAGATTAGATCAGTGGCCACAGACTGACTTCCCCAGAAGTTGTAACTTAACAAACTTACAAACAGCCAGGGCTGTGCAAAAATATGGATTTGAAAAGAAAAATGAGATTTGGAGCCCACATGAGAGTATACACAATAACTGCTGGGAATTGTGTAAACCAGGGATGTGCAAAAAAAAAAAAAGAAGTGAATTACTGTATTGCACAAGGAACAACAAGCGTAAAGTAGTCTGGCCTGATCTGTGTTTCATATGCCTTGATTTGAGATAAAGTAAGGTTCTTTTGCTCCAGACACTGGTCTGGCTATTTTAAGGAGAGATCTTACAAGGAGGGGGTTTAAAAGAAAGAGAAAGCCAAAGTTGAGAGCTTTCCTTTACAACAAGGTGCACCTATACCAGTAACACTAATATGGCAAGTTGTGAAAGGTGAAAAAAAAGAGAGGCCAGTTGCTTACATGGCCACTGGAACATTAAGGAGAGCAGTAGGTAGTACAGAAGCCCCCACTTTGACCATGAGGCCAGCAGGGATGGCAAACGAGGAAAAGTAGAATGAAAAGGAAAGTTAGGAAGATCAAGTAAGGTCCATCAGTTGGATCTGCTACTCCAGGATCTATTGAGACCACTAGAAGGAAGAAGCAGACGGACAGATGGCAATAACAGCTCTTGAAAAAAAGCTGCTCTTTTCTTTTAAAGGAAGTAAAGAAACGACGATAGTTTACGTCTCTCATAAAATTACTGTGGGATCTCTCCACGTTTTGTTTGAGACAAATTTGGAACAATTAAAAGTGTTCAATGTTTTGTTTTTCTGAACTGTGCCCGATTTGAAGTGATTTGTGAGAAACCCCCAGAATATGATTTGTTTCTAGTTTGAAACCCAAAAAAAAAAAAAAATCACTATTGTTCTTTTTGTGCACATTTCTACCTTGAGCCAAATGTGTCTTTTCCTGGGCACTGCACATCAGCTGTAGAAGGCAGCCATGCAAATATAAGAAAAGAGGCTGCATGGATCGCTCCACATCACATTTTACCTCTCAATTCTACAGCCTAATAACTAGTTCAAACCCCACAAAGAAAGTTAAGAGATGGAAATCTGGGTGGGCTTTGCTGGTAGCAATAAATACTTATGATTTATATTCCAGTAATTCCGATATCAACATCTCTACATACTTTAATGCACGAAATAATGAATAGAATTTAAACAAGGAACAATTGATATGTTAAAAAAATATTGTATCTGCATATTACCTTTCTTTATATCTTTTTCTTTCTTAAAGATTTTGCCAGTTTCTTCCATGATCATGACATCTCCTTTCTCACATAAGCTGAGGACAGACACTCCAGATTTAGCTGCCTCCACCACTGTACGCAAGACACCTGAAGTTCAACAGAAAAATACAAATTAATGTTAACGGATTTTAAAATTTCGCAGAATTTTGATACACCAAATTTGGGGGAAGATGCTACTAAGTACATTTTCAGTAGTTGTTTTATTTTTCATCCACCCCATTATCAGCAGCATACAGTCTGCTTGAAAGAAAATCTTTCTTTCCTTCTAACTGGTCCACATGTTCAGTACATCTTTTTAATTAATATTTAAGCATACATCCTATTTTTAAAAAGTGCCACTGACATCAGTAGAACTTCCTTCAGCCCAAACCTGATTAGGATACAATTCAAAAAGACAAAGAAAACCCATGTTGTCTTTCTGAAAATGATAATAGCCACCTCTGATTGTACTCCGTCTCATCAGCAAATAGCAAACTGACCCATCTTTGGGCCAGTGAATTATTTTTACTTACATATTATTTATTATTATTTATCTTTACACTGCAACTCTGTGGCCATGATTTTCCCCTACTTTCTTTCACTTGAGGAAAAAATAGTTTTCCAACTTTGAGCGTTCTGTTCAATAAGTAACTTTATATAGGTTATGTCAGAACTTGGGCAATAGAACATTCTGTCACTTCAAAAAATGCAGCATAATGCTATTCTGAAATGCACTGTGATTCCAACAGAATTTTGGTAATAGCAGCCCCAAAGGCACATTGAAAGCCACAAAATGTAATATACCAAACCACTAGGACTATATGATAAGACTGCATAATATAATTTTAACATTTGAATTCAGATTAGACAGTATGTCCACACCAACTGCCCATTCAAAATGTAGCAAATTCTGTCTTTATGCAAATTAGTATGCATTGAATTAAGAGAACCTAGCTATGTCAGAGCACTGTAAAAACTTTAAAAACTGTTTTCAGAACTCTTTATTAAACATGCATAGGGTGGCGAAATCTTCTTAAACTCACTCTATCCCATTATGGTAGTTTTTCCAGTCTGGCATCTTTCTGCCCTCAAGAAACTCCCTATCCAATTTAAACTTACACAGTTTTGAGAGCCTTTGTAGTTCTGTGAAATTAAAAAGCATCTTAGTAGCTAGATAGGTTCTCAGGAGCTACAGCAAGATTAGTGCATGAAATTCCATACATGCCCAATTATAAAAACCCAGTAGACTGCTACAAGAGGGAAATCCCTTCTTCTAAACCCAGCAAAAACCAGCTCTCTATTTTCCACTAGTCTCTCCCAGTAGGCAAGTAATTTATTTTTTTGTAGGTTAGTTAATTCTTGGGTGCTTATTTCCATTAAATGTTAAATAAATGTTTCAACAACATCTAGCAATAAGAACACGTAATTAATTTATGTAAAACACAAGAGAATCAGAACTGAACACGTTTGATAGTACATTTTATATTTGGTAGTAAAAACTAATGCCAGATATATATATATTGTGATCATCCAAATTATTTTAGATGAAATATAATCAGTAAATATAGGTTAACACACCACTTAAAACAATGTAAGTGATCTGTCTGCATAAACAATTTACATCCTTTTTAGTTAAGTTAGGATCTATTTTATGTTACTCCAACACTACTCCAGGACTACTAGTACTCCAGGACTACTAACCCCACCTCCAGGGAAAAAAAATATGATTGTGAAATAAGACTGCTCTCTCTCGCTCTCTCTCTCTTTTACTGTGTGAGCAAATGTAAAGCTAACCTCTGCAGCTAAGCCTTCCATCCTTTCTTTAGATTCTGAATGTTTCCCAGTAACATTTGCTATGGCGCATCTGCACCAAGCAGTTTATCCCAAAGCGGACAAAGTCTGAAGCTTCTGCTCCTCGCCAGAGCAAAAATACGTTTAAAAAAAAAACAAAAAACACAAAACGGTAAGCAGGATGTATGTCTAATGAAGCAAGGCAGGTATTTGATTACTCAATCTGTCCGTGCCTGTTTGTTCGCGCTATAAAAACCAGCGGGGCTGGGGAGAGGGGGGGGAGAGAGAGAGAGTCAAGTGTGCTATATATACACATACTTGGTTTGCTCAAAAGGGAAAAAGCCTCCATCTCCCCAAACAGAGGCATTAAGTTGTGTGGCTGAGCTGTAATAAAAGACTTCCCTTTGCCGATCTCCGCGCCGGCTTAAATTACCGACTTCCTCGAAGACGGTGTGTGTGTGTGTACTTGTGTGTGTGTGTTTTTTTTTTTAAGGTGATCCGATCCCGAAGCAGACATTCTTCCTTAAACAAAAGGGGAAAACCTGGGAGGCCGCCAGGACGTCGGAAGAGAGTGAAGGAGAGCCGAGAGCGAGCGCCAGCAGCAGCAGCAGCAGCAGCACATGGCAAGTCCCAGACCATGTGCCTTGCAGTTCTCGGGG
>JANHFT010003670.1:41918-52332 GCA_032467955.1 Pseudoxenodon macrops | reverse complement strand
GTCACATGACCACACTAAGCCACGCCCACAAGCCACGCCCACAGAACCGGTAGGAAAAATTTTACATTTCACCACTGCATCTGATGTCCCTGAACTACAACCCCCCTCCCCAGCTCCAAACATCATGGCCAAGAGTGAGGGACACTGAGATTTGTCTGATGGGCTAAAGTTTCCTTATCCTCACCCTAGCATTTCAGAAATGAAAACGGGCAAAATCTCTCAAACTGATGGCCCAACAATTTGTTTGGTGACTTTTCAAAGTTATGGCAGTGAAACAAGTGACTTATGACCATTTTTCACATTTACAACAGTTGCAGCATCCCCCATGGTCATATGGCAATTTGGCAATTAGCAGCTGACTCATATTTATGACGGTTGCAGTGTCCTGGGGGGGGGGTGTCATGTGATCCCCTTTTGCAACCTTCTGACAAGCAAAGTCAATGAGGAAGCCAGATTCACTTAACAACCGTATTGCTAACTTAACAATTGCAGTGATTCACTTAACAACTGTGGCAAAACGGGGCAAAGCTCATTTTACAACTGTCTTGCTTCACGACAGAAATTTTGGCCTCAACTGTGGTCGTAAGTCGAGGATTGCCTGTGCTTTGTTAACACACACACACACAAACACTTTCTTTGTAAGTCGAAGTTGAATTCTCTTGGCACTGTGGAGGAAGGTGCTGTGTTGTATATGGGAAGCTCGCCTTTGAGGGTCCATTTCTTACTCCCAGACATGAGTGACACATCCGTCCTAGTTCGTTCTGCTGGCAGCCTCCTCTCTCAGTGGGCAAAATAGGCAGAGAATCAGAAAGCACTGGCAACTTTGCACACACACAACCCCTTCTCTCTAATCCAGACAGTGGCTCCAGCCTGGGAGGGAGGCCTCAGCCAGACATATGGAGGCACTTCCTGAAGAGATAACAGCACAAAGGAGGGGGGGGTTACAAAAAAGAGAGGTGGAAGGAAAAGTGGGAAGAAATGTTTACTACCTCTCAATCATCTACCCCCTCCCCCCCACCTTTCCTTCTTCAGCCTTGGAGACTGGGATCCCCATTCTGAACAACTCTAAAACGTTAAAAGGCCAAAACGCCTAATATTTTCCCCCGGGTGGCAAACCTCAATGGTGTAGACGCGGATGACAAAGAAAGAATCAAGGATGGCCCAGGGTTTTTGTTTTTTTAGTCTATGCTGAGCATGAACTGAAGGGGGCGGGGAGGAAGTGACAAGTAGTGGTTTGGGAGCCAGGCGAGGGCTAGGAGCCAGGCCTACTGGGTTTTGTCCCCCTGTCATAGTGACAAGTCCTTTGCGGGGCCGCTATTCAAGTCCCAGACGTGACTCAGAGCTAAGCAGTGGAAGGGGGGGGGGAGAAAAAGAGCAGTTTTGTCTTTGCCCAGGCTGAGATAAGAACTGACTTCTCCTCCGCCAGCCACCAAAGACTTCGCCATAATTTCAGGGTCTCTGTCCTATCAAAGCAAGGACACCTGATTTGGCTCTGGTAGGCGGAAATTATTGCTCTCCTAATATGTATACGATCCATTGCTGGAAGCGGTAACGTCCTGTAAATGAAGGCATAGAAATCAGAGACTCTCATTAAAAATGCCCTACCAGAGCCCGTCATCAGATCTATTAAGTGTTCTTTCCAATTCTGCACTGGAAACACTGGGTAGGTCATCCACACTGTGAAATGGGTCTATGCTTTGCTTCTTGTAGGCCCTGATTTTCCCTGGGAATTGGAAGGTTCCAGGGTTGAGCTCCAGAGAGCCACTGCCAAATTTACACGGAAATGCAGGGTTTTATTTTGTATTTCTTTTATTTATAAAGGTAAAGGTTTCCCCTGTCCAGTCGTGTCCGACTCCAGGGGGCAGTGCTCATCTCCATTCCTTAATCAAGGGAGCCACTGTTGTCTGAAAACATTTCCATGGTCAAATAGCCAGCATGACCATACACAGAGATGCACGGAATATTGCTAACTTCTACCATAGTGGTACCTACCCTGTTTCCCTGAAAATAAGACCTCCCCGGATAATAAGCCCAATCAGGCTTTTGAATGCATGCGTTAAAATAAGCCGTACCCTGAAAATAAGCCCTCCCCAAAACCCAGCAATAGCCTTGAAGTGACCACGCTTGCCACCTCCTGTACCTCAAAAATAATATAACCTCCCCAAAAATAAGGCCAAGTACTTATTTTCGGGGGTCAAAAGAAAATAAGACCCTGTCTTATTTTTGGGGAAACACAGTATTTATCTAGTCACATTTGCTTCCGAACTGCTAGGTGGGCAGGAGCTGGGGCACGAACGGGAGCTCACCCCATCACTTGGTGCTTGGGTCTCAAACTCAGGCTGTCAGCATTCCAGCTGATAAGCACAAGCTCAGTGTCTTTAACCAATGAACCGTTGTGCCCCCACTTATTTTTATTTTATTTGTATCCCACCTTTATTATTTTTATAACTAGCTCTAGGCAGCAAACATGCCTAATACTCCTTCCCCCTTCTGTTTTCTCCACAACAACAACCCTGTGAGATGAGTTGGCTGAGAGAGAGAGTGATTGGGGTAGTCACCCAGCCAATTTTCATGCCTAAGGTGGAACTAGAACTCACAGTCTCCTGGTATCTAAGCCAGCACCATAACCACTACACGATTCACTTGTAGAAGTTAGAGGACCCAATGTTTAAAAAACAATAATGCCAGGAAAGCTGATTATTGAAACCTTGTGGGTCACTGTCAGCTACATGTTTCCACAAAGGAATCACACACATGAAAGCAAGGCTGATGTGATCTCCTTGGTATATGAACAGTCAATGAGTCAATGTCTGAAAGAACATAGCTAGTCTCACTTACATGCATTCTGCATGCATTTTTTAAAAAAAAGGCTCCATCCATATATGCTTGAATATGTGTACTAAGATCCTTCACATAAATCCTTCACATAACAGGGAAGTCGACTAAGATCCACATATCCTCATCTATTCTTTGAACATTGGAGAGTCATCTGAATCCAACTAAAGCAATTTTACATAACTAAATCAACTTTGATTCATTTGGCAGGTCACAATCAACTTATATTTTGACAATATAATTATAACCCTGGCTTCTTGAGTGGGTGTGTCAAATCATGTACTGTACATTGACAGAAGTTGTGTAAAAACAAGATTGTTTAACCACCGGTGTTTAAACTTTACTTTCTCATTGCTCTACTCTGTAGTTCCACTTTTCAGATCAAGGGAAAATGGGTTTACTTCAACTGTCAGAAAGAAGAACATGAACTCTACACCCCTTTAACAAGAAAAGGAGAGAAGAAGAAATTATTTGTAACCCACTAGTTCCATAGATCCTTTGCAACATTTCCCATCGACCCTGAGATTTAGTTGTTGGGGGGAAAAGAAGAGAAAAAAGAGACACTGTGAAACAGGAGACAGGATGGGGACTTCTTTAAGAGTAGAGGAGATGCTATTGTTCCTTTCAATAAGAGAACGAACAGTCCTAACAGTTGATAATTTTTTTACTATAGTAAGTTGAAACAAATGTTTTCCAAGTGGACCCTTCAGATTGTGAAATATGCTGCCTGCCTGAAGCAGGGCTCAGGAAAATGACAGAATAATCTCCAATTATCCCTTCCTACTAATCCATGTGAGGACAAATGATACTTCAAGAAACAGCTGCAAACATGTTGCCATGTTCTCTGAAGATCTAGGGTGGAAGCTCAAGAACCTGGGAAATGTGGGTGTTGTCGTCATCCACTGCAAACTAATGATTGGTTATACAGGAGAGTTATAGTGTACCAGGATGGGTTGTCCTTCATAATAAGTGGTAGAAAAGTGTTTGGCTAAAGGATGAATTGCTTGATCAGAAAGGCTTTCAGGTGTATTGTCTAGGATTGGAGATGAAAGCTGGGTAGCTCAGAACTGTGTGAGGAAAGTTCAGCTTGAATTAGTGAAAACGACCTTTAAAGAAAATAAGCTACTGCATAAGATAGCAAAATCCAATAAATCACAAAGAAAAACATCCTATTAAATCCCCTCCTAGAATTAAGGAGACATTTTCTGTCAGTGAGAACAATTAACCAATGGAAGGGGTTGCCTTCAGACGTTGTGGGTGCTTCATCACTGAAGGTTTTTAAAAAAGAAATTGGACAACCATTTGGACTAGAAGGCCTTCAAGGTCCTCTCCGTTATTCTGTATTCTATTTGTCCATATCTCCTTTAAGGAGAAAGTACGGTATATGTTTTACTAGACAGTTGTGAAAAGAAGGACAAGTACTGAAATTTCAGATTGACAGAAACATTATCGTGCAACATCTACTTCCTTTGAATGACCTTAAATCTCCAGGACCAGATGAATTATAGTCTAGGGCAACCTTGAAGTTGAAGTCCACAAGTCTTAAAGGCGAGAGACCCCTGGTCTAGGGTACTGAAGAAGCTTGCTGTTTGTAGTTTGACTGAACATTTCTGGAGAAAAATCCTGGCAAACGACTGAAGTGACAAATAAATGGAGGAAGGCAAATATTCCTACCTTCAAACAGGAGAGAAGAATAATCCAGGGATCTACATAACATAAGTACTGGAAAGATTCTAGAGCAGATAATTTTGTAAATATGTCAGTCAGTACGTACACCGATTGCCACAGGTCAGTAAGGATATGTCAAGGACAAGATTTGCCAAACTAACCTTACCTCATATTCTGATCAAGGTGATAACACCATCACCTTGAATGATCTCAGAAAGCTATTATATGGAAAATAAAAAACTTTGATTCAAAAAAAGAAAGTTGAGCAACACTGAATCAAACTATTGTTTGGATGGGAGGCCACAAAGGCTCACTAGGTTATAAGGCTAGCCTGAAAAAAAAGCAGTGGCAAGTCAATTCTATAATGTTGCCCTGAAAACTACATGAACACATCCATGAAGACATGAATTCAGCCTGATTCAGGTCTTAATTTCTGTATTACAGGGTCGAAATGTTTAGGATTAATATACTTCAGCAAAGCATTCAGGAAGTACCGTACTTCATAACATTTTATTTAACAGTTAATTAAGTATGGGCCAGATGGAATGATTAGTTGATGGATCCACAGCTGGCTCAAAAAATCACCCTTCAAAAATTCTTGTCAGTGGCATTTAATCAAACTAGAATAGGATATTAGTGATGGTATCACAAGGTCCAATCTTGGATTCAGAATTATTCAATATTTATCCTTACAATTTGGATGAGGACATGGAAAGAATCTTTATTAACTTTGCACGTGACACAAAACTGAATAGGATACTTAAAGAAATTTAAAACCACCTGGATAGGTAAGATAAATAGACTTTTCCAAAAAATTAACAGGGACAAAATTAACTTATAAATGGAAATCAAATGACAGATGTAGAAATGGGATAAGAGATTACAGGAACTTGGGATAGTGTTTCATTATAAATTGAGTACAGGTAGCCTCCACTTAGGAGCATAATGGAGCCTTTTTTATTGTGGTTGTTAAGTGAATCCATATTTGTTAAGTGAATGACATGTCATTAAGTGAACCAATTGTTTATTGTGGTTCACCAGAAGTAAATGTTGGTTTTTGGCAAAATATCATAAAACACATTTTCAGGTGCCACAGGAGCTGCATATGCAGTTTGCTTATGGCTGTAAATGCGGTTTGGTTGCTGAGCACCTGAAAAGTAGATATGTGATTTCAGGGGGCGTGGCCATGAAAACCAGGTTGTAAGTACCCCTGCAGAGATCATTCATAATTTTGCATGGTTGCCAAGTGACCAATCATAAATAATAGCCAAAAATGTGATACGGTTACAAGAAAGGGAAATACAATTTTAGATACAAATACAATCACATCAGTAGAAGTATAGATTATTTTGCATTGATTGGACATCGTCTCAACTTCTATGTCCAGCTCTGGACATCACATTTTAAAGAGGATTCAGATTTTCAGAGAAGAAATGGTAGACTGACAAACACAGTGAAATGAGATAAGTAGACCACCTCTTTGTAATTCCTCTCCAAACTAGGAGAGGACTTGAGATCACCCACAAATATTCCAGGCAGTTACTCCTTGTGAGGAAACCACAAGTGAGATTTTAAGATTTACAGATAAGATATGAGATAGGGGCAGAAGAGATCGTTTGTTGTATTTTAAGAGAAGATGATAAGTTCCTAAAATATATACTTGTGATGAAGGGAAAGTAATTTCTTTATATATTTTTATTACATTTATTATATTTTAATTTTTTCTTTCTGATTTCTTTTCTCCCCATTGTATTTTCTGCGCATTCGATTTCTTCTTTTTCTTAATTTGTGTTATCCTTTTTAACCCTTGTGATTATAATTTTTAGCAAATTGTTATGAAGATTTTAAGGTTTTAAGGAGGACCAGGGAACTAAAACAGTGTGTTCAAAAAAAGATGATCAAAGGGCAAGAAACTAAGAAGAGAGAACATGCTTCATAAGGAATGCTTATCCTGATGAAGAAGAGATGGCACTTTCTATATTCCTAAACGGGTGTCATCTAGAGGATCAAGGCATGTTTAGTCTCGTTTGCAGGACACCAAATATTGAATTGTTAGATAGAAAACTGGACTCCAGCACTACATTCCTAGCTGTAAGAGTACTCATCCAGAGAAGTGGTAGACTCCCCATTATCCTAACAGCTTCAATCATAGGCTTGAACAAGGCAAAGATTGGCCTCAATAACTTTTTTTCCAACTCTATGATTCTTTGAGAAGTGAACTTACATTTCAGGCAAGAAGGCTATTCAGAATGAAGTCGTCTATTATTTTAAAGTAATCAACCTTCTCCATTTTAGATGAAATCACAGAATGTGGATAAGAGTTGAAACTTGAAGTATAGGAAGTGCAAATCTGAACAAGAAATCTCAATCAACAAATTGCTGTAGCATCAAGCCAAATTCACCCAACAGTTCACTCCCCGTTTCCCCAGTAGATGACTCAAAGCTTCTCAGGTGGAGGACTATACATACATTGTTCAGGTCCAATAATCAACACATTTCCTCATTACCTGCAATGAAAGGAGGTTAGTAACTTCATCTTGCTGTGGGATCAATAATTCTTTTACTCCTCTATTTCAGTTTTTCCCCAACTAAGTCAACACTCTTTCATCCCTTCATCTTCTGCAAACCAGCAATAAAACAGGTAGATTCCCCCAAAGATGTTCTAGCAGATTCTAAAAACATCACCTGTACAGCTTCTATTATTTCAATTAACTGTTCCTCTTTGCATGTTCCTTTGCTGAAAGAGGTGTGCTTTACTTTGGAAGTTGCATATCAGAAACGCACACTTCATTGTGTATTCAGCTGTTCACTGTTCATCTGAACGGGGGACAAATACAGAGTGAATTGTTGGGAGTGAATGAAGAATTCTCTTCATTAATAGGAACGGGAAAAATCAATATTTTAAAACAAAATTCTACTGGAAGTGGGAGAAAAGTGGTTGCACTCTTTGACATTTGTGGCCACAGTACAAAACACAGCATAGATTCTAGATTCTCCATCCTACATCTGAAAACACCCGGTTCCTAGTCCCCTGTGATTTATACCTGTATCCCGTCTTTATTCTAGGAGAACTCTGAGATCACAGCTACCCAAAAAGCATTACAGTTGTGTCATTTCAACCCTGTTCCCGTCAAATCAAACAAAAAAACAGGGCTACCCAATCAAATGGGGCTACTGAAATCAACAAATTAGAGTAAATGTAAGTCTGGCTTGGGTATTTCAGGCAGATTTCTGGCTGAGCTTTCTTCCTTTTCCATGTTATGCTTCCATTGGAAGATCTGAGGACTGAATAAAAAGCAGGGCAGGTTCTGAAAACTTTCCTGCATTTCTTCCATTTCTAACCATAAGAACAATTCTCAGCCTCCCTCTCAGCCAAATGCTGGGGGTCACGTTTAGGATTTTTTATTTTGGTTCTGCCAAGGCAGTCAATGATTTCAGTTTGGCAATGAAGTGTTTGGATGTTGTGGTGTTCTGGGATACAGACACGGCCGTGTAAATAATTATCCACCCACTATGTTCCTTTACAAATTAAAAGCATAAACAGAGCAGCCTTGACCCAACCAACCTGAAAGGCAACCCTGATGTTTACACACCTCCGTAATTCTTTTATGTGCATACCTCTCCATTACAACTGCTTCTACTTTGTTTTCCCAATTCTGTTTTTGTTTTTAACTCTGCCTTCTAATGACGAAAGTAGAATAATGGTTAAGGCACAGAAAATGGCTCAAGAACCCGGAAATCCTCACAGAAATTACTCCTCTAACAAGAATTCCTCAGGAACAATTTAGGTCTCTTCATCTCGGCTTCTGCTCCCCACCCCACCTTTACAAGGCAGGAAGAAAAAACAACACAGGTATAACATTTCTGTGAAGGAATGCTTGGAGCACCTGACAGACGCATTATAAAAACATTCAGTTACTGTTATTAACGATTAACAGGGTAGCCACACCATCAAGCAGCCATCTTAGATTTGAGGCCAGAAATTGAAGCAGATTAGAAGTGCCAGAAAATGTGTGACGGAAGCATCTTGAGCTCATAACGTGCAGTCAGGGATGCAACCATGCCATGTGTTGACTAGGATCCAGCCAAGGATGGCCCAAATGTCTCACCCAGAGAGTAGCAGGTGATGGGAGTAGCTCCAAAGAGGCTTGGTGGCAATCCCTGAGTGATAAGTGAACCCCAAGGCCCAGTCTGGTGTAGTGGTTAAGGCACCGGGCTAGAAAATAGGAGACAGAGAGTTCTAGTTCTGCCTTAGGGACAAAACCAGCTGGTTGACCTTGGGACAGTAACTCTCAGCCCTGGGAAGAAGGTGAAAACAAACTACTTCTGAAAACTTTTGCCAAGAAGACTGCAGGGCCCAGTCCAGTCAGTCATCAGGGGTCAAAAACTGACTTGAAGACATGTGCACACGTATGTGCATGCACACACAAGAGCACTGGGAACAAAACTCTAACCCAAAACTCTTCTTTCTTCTTTATAGGAAAAGTGTGCAGATATACTTACTGATCGTCATGGTAGAATAGTATTATTTTTATATTAACAATGCATTTTCCTTCCCACAGTACAATGCTAACGTACTTATACCCAAGTAGGCGCTAGATCTTCGTAAACCAGAAGGAAAAGCTCGCCCTCTGCTATGCTCAATTACATACATTGTTTTTCAACTTGTACGGAGGTTGATTTTATTTGATTGTGTTCCTGGAAACCACCTAGAGTCTCAGGATGGGAAAAGCATATAAAGTTTTGGATAAACATTAATACAGTACTATTAAGTGAGTAATATATTCTGGTTGCACTATTGTTTCCATTATCAGCCATGAAATAAGACTTGGCTGCTGAACTGTTTGGTAGCTGTTCAAGATATGGGACAGACACTATCTTGTCCTTTGTTTCAAGCAACAACTACAACTACTACAATCTTACTATTATGGCTCCCTGGAATCCTTCCCTAAAAACAAAAAAAAATCAGTTGCACCACAGATGGGATCATTTCTATGCATGGTAGTTTTCAGGTCCCTGCCACAAATAGCTTGAAGAGTCAGGGTGTTATTTCAGTACACATGCAACTGGACCATCTCTCCTTGAGAATATCTGCCTGTCCTACCAGATTAGATAAGGCAGACACACTTTGGGTTCTGTCCCTGAAATGTTGCCATCTAGCAGGTCCTCAAAAGTGTGCCTTTTCTGCAGCTGCCCCTACCTTGGGAATCAAGGTCCCTTGGGTAGCCCCCCACCCACCCATTTAATTTTCCCGGAGGCCATCAAGACTTGGCTCTTTACTCATGGACTGGGGAACAGCGATGGGTCTGTGGTTGATTGTTGGGGCATCCCAAGGGGATCCTTGAGGCACCAGTTTTTAGGTTTTGTTATAAGGTTTTATGTTGTTGTTGCAGTGAGCTGCCAAGAGTTGTGTTTTAAGGCAGGCGGCCATCCAGTTTCTTTAACAATACAACTCCTCAAAATTAAACCGACATGAGAGAAAATGCTCAACTGCAGCTACTGCCTCAAAAGGGTGTGTTAAGAAATATTAGATTGGGGATACCAAAAATTCTGTCCATGCGGCCTTTCAAATAGATGGGTTACATAGAGAAGACTGAGTTTCTATAGCTATAGGTGGAACTTGGACAGCTGTTGCCCTTGGAAAGTTAAAAATAAAATCTCAGTCTCAAAACATGTAACTTGAGAACTCTGAGTTTTACAATATCATGTGCGTATAAATGTCAAATACCATAGTCTTGGTATATGGGCAAGCTTTTGACAATTATTGTTTTCCTGGAAATTACCATATTTTTCTGAGTATAAGACGCACCTTTTCTCCCCTAATTGGGGCTGACAATTCAGGTGCGTCTTATACTCCGAATGTAGCTTTTTCAAAGCTTTTTTCCAGACCTGATGAGGTGAGTGAAGAGTG
>JANHFT010003670.1:22220-38937 GCA_032467955.1 Pseudoxenodon macrops | reverse complement strand
ATAACTGGCTAGAACCAGTAGAAACCTACCTGTGAATTCATTAAGCATAACCTGGCTCTCTTTCTGGTTTATTTTTAAGCCAAAATGGTTTTAAGTCTCTTGATTCATGCAGCTCTTGTATGTGACTTTGTAGCTATTCTGGGCCTTGTGAGAGAGAACAATACCATCTGCAAATCCTAAGTGATATAAATAAGTGCTATTGATTTTTATTATTCCATCTTTTGCCCAATCTACTTTGCAAAATATTCATTTTCACACACACACACACACCAAAAAGTGGTATATATAGCCTGGTATACTGTATGTATAACACTATTATTCATTGATTTTATCTGGTTATAATGAACTTCACTAAACCATTTCACAATTTTACCAGTAGGATCTTACAAGGCCTGGTTTGGGCCCTTCTAATGTCAACACGCAAACATGACTAATGTTTTACTATCTCCTAAACTTTTTTTCAATAATGTCAGCACAAATAAGGAGCAAGCCCAAACCTTTAAGAGTCCGGAAGAGAATAGGGTCAGAGAGAGGACCCACTCCTTTGGCATTTCGAGCTTGTATTCTGAAGTAATATACTGTATCCAGGTTCAGCTCCATAATTTGATGCGTAAGTCGGTCTCCACTGATGGTCTCCATGATCCAATCGTCAATGGGGGAATTCTTTTCCAAGGTGTAGAACAGAATGTAAGCTGTAAAATATAGAAGGACATGCCATTCTTCTCTGTTTACACACATCTTTGCATTTATTAAAGTAGAAATGTCAACACTGGTACAGAGTCAGATCTAACCCAGTCTCAACAGTATGAAAATTCCTTTCCGATTTCAACAGCGTTATAAATCGACTTACCATTAGTATTCTTTTACAAGTGTATCTGAAAGGATATTTTTGGGGAGTTGGTGGCTTGGAGTCAGTTTTAACTTCTGGCAACTGTATGGATTTAGCAACAGCTGTTTCTTTGAGTGGTTTGCCATTGCCTACATTCTAGGGACCAGAGAGCAGGACTGGCCTAAAGTCACCATCTACTTTTATGCCTAAGACAGAACTAGAATTTGTAGTGTCCCTGGTTCTTGCCTAGTACCTTTAGCCACTAAACCAGGGATGGGTTGTTGATCTTTTTGCTGCCGGTTGGCTCAGGGTCGTGCATGCGCAGAAGAAAAATACAAGATGGCGGTGCCCATGGATACACCGATGAAACCGATTCCTTGACGTCATAGCCAAATTACTAACGGTTCTAAAGAACCGATTAGAACCGGTAGGAACTCACCTCTGCACTAAACCAAGCTGCTTAAGATGTTTTATTCAAGTTAAATTCACTGAAACTCCTCAAGTCTATACATGCTACTCTTGGGCTGCAGATTGAACTATGTTAAGTCCTGCTTGGCGAACTAGAATCTTAATGTTAAATGCATAGATCTGGATCATGCAATTGTAGTTATATTCATCCATCCATCCATCAACTATCTAGACTGCTCAAGACTCAGTGTCCAAAAAGTGCAATGGAACTTACAGGAGAACAAATGCACTACCTTTTCTTGAGATAGTGTGGTTGTTTAAGGGTGTTACATTTGAACTCCAAAGCACCCTTTAGAGATTGAATCCAAAACCAATAAAATAATAATTATTGCAGCACTTCACATCTTATTTTCTGATTAATAAAGCTCCTTAGATGAACGCAGGTGTCATTGAACTGAAAGTTGTCATAGGCAGGCAATGTCCCAGAAGTTCCTTGTATGAGGCAAGCACAGTCTGCTCTTTTGCATGACTGCTCCAATCCATCAGTCATAAAAAAACAATCTTTTTTGCAACTAGAGATCACACTTTTAGGAGAACTATCTGAAGTTTGTGGGAAGTGGAGGTTTCTCTGTAGGTTAAGCTGAGTCAGCATTAAGATAAAATAATTCTGTTATGTCCAGTAGAAATATGAGGGACCTAAACTCACATTTCTCTTCCCCATCAATGTACTTCCTTTCCCTTCCTTCCCTTCCCTTCCCTTCCCTTCCCTACTTTCCTTTCCTTTCCTTTCCCTTCCTTCCTTCCTTCCTTCCCTCCTTTCCTTTCCTTTCCTTTCCTTTCCTTCCCTACTTTCCTTTCCCTTCCCTCCTTTCTTTTCCCTTCCCTCCTTTCCTTTTCCTTCCTTCCCTCCCCTCCTTCCCTTCCCTTTCCTTCCCTACTTTCCTTTCTTTTCTTTTCCTTTCCTTTCCTTTCCCTTCCCTTCCTTCCCTTCCCTACTTTCCTTCCCTTCCCTACTTTCCTTTCCCCTTTTATCTTTCTTCCTCTTCCCTTCCCTTCCCCACACTTCTCTTCCTCTCTCTTTCCTTTCCCCTTATTTTCCCTTATTTTTTTCTTCTCTTTCTCCTTTTATCTTCCCATTCCATCCTATCACATCCCATGTTTGGCTGTCAAATTTTGATGACTTGAACTTAGGACTTTGTGGGTTGTAAGAATGGGCTGAAAGCTACGAATAATGCGACCCATAGCTTTCAAACCACCATATCTTTGTCTTACACAACACAGCAAATGAAGTAGGTCAGGAAAAGGCCTGGTGTTATGCATAAAAACTTCTACGAGCACCTAAAAATTCAACACATCCACAAGTATTTTTCCATTTCATTTGCCGCCCGTCAGGTTAAGGTAGACGGATGGCCAAATTCTATTAGAAAGGTAATCATTGTCTTTGATATGGGTTGTTCATGTGGAACAATGCACAGATGCCAGCATTTATGAAGACTATGGACCCTCCCTTTGTATACAAAAAACACACATGAATTCCCTGCTAAGTAATTCTCTTGCCAAGTTGCTTGAGTGTACATGTCTCCTTTTTGTGATAAACCCTGCAAGGAACTTAAGCCATTCATAAGGAACTGAAATACTCCCACATTTTATCTTATGGCTCCCTTGTTTTCAGCTTCTAACCGTTCCAGTCAGCTGTGAAATGAGAAGATTTGGGCAGCTGGATGTGGCAAGTCAATAGGGAAGGGTTGCATGGCATCCTGCTTACCTTTTAGCAAGCATATATAAAATTGTACCCTCAGTCAGAAAGCATTTCAAAGAATAATAGCATGGATAAGTTTGTGATGATTAGTACGATACTTCTTGTAGCAGGACAGCATATCATTTTTATTTCGTGTACACTTCTACTTAACGTAAGTCTGAATCCGTAAACAAATGTGTGTGTACGATAATGGTATGACAATCATTGTCTAATATCAGACTAAACTGATATTGGTGGGTATTGGGTAATGCAACTCAGTGCTAACTACTGAGTTAGTAACTTAGCTCGCTGCCGGTTCGCTGTCTCCCGTGCTGCATGGACATGCTTCGTGAGCACGTGAACGCTTTGCATGCGAGCGCATGTGCAGTACAAACAAGATTACAATTTTTTTTTAAAGGCTGGAAACAAGATGGTGACACATGCGCAGTGCCGGAAACTCAGCTTCTGCACATGTGCAAAAGAAAAAAACTGGGGAAAAGTTTAAAAAATCATTTTTAAAAAATTCCACAAAAAAGATCCATGGTCCACGGACCAGAACCGGTTCTATGACATCACCAGCAGTTTACTACCTACTCTATAGAACCGGTCCGAACTGATAGGAACCCACCTCTGGCTGGATGGTAACCCTAATTTAGAAGATATCCTACAAAATGCCCTTCACAAATTTCACCATGAATACATAAATGGTCACTAACTAACATATCCTGGAGAGCCCAACTAGTTAAAAGTGTGCATGTTGGGATATATAACTTCCAAACCACCCTGCTAAATTCCAAAAATACATCCATATGATGGGAGATCCAGAATTCTCAAACACAGCAGCCTTGTTTCGAGATAACAATCACAACTCTGCACATGAGTTTTCGTTGTGAATAATTATTTCTGAAAGGTCAAACTGGGAGCATAAGAAAGATAAGGCATAAAGAAAAGTATTTGACTCTTCTCCATTTTAATCACCTTAAGGCCCCCCCCCTTACAAAACACAAGGGAGGGCCGAAATGGTTATTCCTAACCTGCCACCTGAACATGAATGGCAGCTTCTGTTTTCTGACTGATCCTGTGGGGACTGAAAATAGCCTTTCAGCAAATTCATCAAAGCCAAATTAGGAAACTTCTGGGCTGTGTGCCAAGAGTTCGAGAACCCGTCATTCCACAAAAGGGCTTGTTGTGAAGTCCAGAAAGCTACATGTCACTTTCACAGCGCACCCTGTACTGTGAAATCAATTTTCTACTTATAATCCCTGCAGCTTCAAGATGACCAAGCTATAGGGAGATCCTGGTGTGATAGGAGCCTCAATCAGACCCCATCCCTTGCTCATCTTCTAGCCTTCCCCTTAAAATTATAGGCCTTTTTGTAAGTTTCCTTGTGTTCATTTGGTGAGTTTACCTCAGAAGCAGGAGTTCAGTACGGTAACTTTAAAATTAAACTTAAAACTTTAACTTGATTAAAAGTAAGCCTGCAATTTTACCCATAAAACCTTAAATTCTGCACATGCCTTTTTTGGAGATTGGTTTCATTGGGTAAGGAGACTTTACTTCCAAGGAAGCCTATACAAGATGAAATGCCTTTTGCTTCAATTCTTGTTAGGATCCACAAGTTGATTACTGTATGCAGTTAGTCAAGATGGGAAAATTACATTAAATTGTTACTCTGGAATTCAAAATCTGTTCTATTCGGAAAAGCCACCTGTTAGAAAGATAATTGTTACATACAGGGTGGCATCAGTACCTCAGCACTCTTCAAAGTGTGGACAGAGAGAATAATTTTACTTTATTAAATTGATACGTTGTCCATCTCATTGTCAAACAACATTCAACATAGGGAGACACATGGAAAAGCAAAGGACTATAATAGCAGGAATAAACATGACTCGCATGAGTTTCATTTACATGAACTAATAGCACAATCCCATTTGGATTCACTTGGAAATAATCCTGTGATTCAGGAGATATACTCTCAAATATACCTAGAATAGACTATATATGGTATATTAGATGTGGATTTAAGAAGTTATGTAAAATAGATCAGGAAAAGGAGAGTATAAGAAATAATAAAAAGGAGAACCACATATTCATTTTAGAAGCCACACCTGAATTGGGGGAGCAGAGGAGAGACTGTGAAAACACACTTGCAAATCAAAGTTGGAATTTATGGACTGGACCATCCAATCGGTTGATTTTTCATCTAACAATATTCTTAATGGGGGAAGGGGGGAAACACAACCCGTAAAAATACAGGTAGACCTTTGCCAATTAAAATGTTCATAAAAATTAGGTAAAATAAAACCGAGTCCTATATAGTAAGATTTTTTTCTCTCTCAATCACCCAAAGCATTTTCATTTCAGGTATTTTATACAGGATCTCATTGTTAGCCTGAAGAGAGAATATTTTTTTTCCAGAAACATGCAAGATACTGAAATGGAAAGTTGTCTTTAATGTTTACTTTGTCCTTTGCCCTATCAAACAGACTATTTTATCAGTATGGACTTTATCCTGGGTTCACTTCTGAGGTACTTTTTGCTCATTCTACACTAACCAGGTCCCTCATTTCGACCAGGTAACTTAAGCTTTACTGCATGGAGATTCAGAGAGAATCAGGTGACTCACAAAGGCTTTGATAATATCAGAAGCACCTGGAGGGAGTTTCAGCACATCCACAGATATTTGCCTGATTTGATTCTGAAATTTGAGGGAAAAACTGTATCCTGTACAGTCATAATTAGTGTTCCAAAGTAAACTATTGCTTTTTTTCATTCTGCTTTACAATTTTGTACTTTAACCCTTCAAAAATGTTTACTGCTGCCGCAATCCAACCGTTGCATCATCTTCAGTGTACTTAATTATACTTTATCTATCTAATTTTAACATTAGAATTTTTTTGTAGCTCAAGGTTGAACTGAGGGGTCCTTGGTGCTCTCTGAGCTTGTTGTTTTCTTGCAGTAATTTAATTACTAAGCTACGTAACATCATCAGTACTACATGATAGTTTGGTAATGAAACTTCTGTAAGAAAACAAGCAAGCTCAGAGAGCACCATGGAGCTCACACTTTTAATGAAGGCTGCATATATTGAAAAGGGAGTGCATCAATGCTAAGAATTCAGACCCAAGAAGAATACCCAATTGAGGGAATTTATGTCAACAACCCAAAGTCATTAACATTTGAATAACTCACCATTTTTCCCCTAATGATTTCCTGGAGTCAGTAGTGTAGAGACAGCCACATTGTTATTCTTTAAAGGCCCCCTATTAATATGAAAATTAACTCGGGTGTGGTAACAACTATTAACCCAGTTTAGCCATTTCGAGTGGGTAGTTGAAAAACAAATCAGAGAAGGAATATGATTTAGTGATTATTAAAGCTTTAATCTAAGGATGAAGAAACTCTGGTTTAAATTCTGATGTGCCCATACTGCTATGCCATGTTTACTACCACAATTGGCTAATTCTCATAAGTGAAGCTGTAGATTGTTTCCAAACCACAATGACCTCAAGAATTAAGAGGGAGGATGAAAAAAGCCAACTCAGGACACCAGTTCTTATTTACCATGTTCTTAAAACCATCAGCTGGTAAATCTGTCCAAATGCTATTCAGGGTTAATTCTACACTTTCTTCTCATCACATTTCAAGGGCGCAAAACGGGAATATGTTCTCTTCAAATTATATTAACCTTCTTCCCTCCCTCTACCTGTTACCTGCAATCTGGCCCTTCAAAGAGCCAAGGTGATATAGACATGGAACTTTTTTTCAGCTGTTTGGGGGGGGGAAAGAGCAAAGAGCTAAATTCAGCCCTATTCCTTCCTTCCTTCCTTTGTTTCCCTCCCCCCCCTGCCTCAAAGAGATCAAGACATTAACTCTTTTGGAAAGAGCTTGGGACTTCCTACTCTTTGGAGGCTGCAGCTGTTTTGGCTTTGAGAAGAATTCAGGAGTCTCCTTGCTGTGCTCAAAGGGCTCATGTGTCCACAGGACGGGGCTTGAAGTGAAAACGAGAACTGAAATTCAGGTGGGCTGAAATGGGCCTTTTAGGCATACGCCTTTCTAGGACTGGACAGGTGGAAACAGACCTTATGCACTTTCGCTCATTGTGTCCAAAATTGCACCTTGCCAACTGAAACGGTGAGCCTGTCATTAGGCGCCTTCGAAAGCAATTTCAGTCAAAATGAAATATAAATAGTTCAAACTGAATGGAAGATGGGAGGGGGCGAGCATTACTAGACTTTGAACACATAAATAGGTTGCTCAGGGATAAATCAGCAAGAGAATGAGGTCGATGCAGTTGAAAAAGAACTATAGAGCACTCAGGACCAGTCACTGGCCTGCAATTCAACCCCTGATTTGCAAAACAAGCAGTAGTAAGAGGGGCTTATTGTGTTCTTCTCCAAGCAGGCAGCTTGGCATCAAGTTTGGAATTTAACATCCAGAGGATCTCTGCATTGGTTTAAACACAAAAAACAAAAAGCAAGCATTGATTTCCCTAAAAATGCAGAAGGCATTTTTAGCAAACAAGAGTCAGAAGCAACAAAAAGCTGGACCAGGACCCAGAGAGAGAAAAAGGAATCATCATTCTTTTATTATTCCTCACGGCTATCCTTATGCGACATAAACGAGGGCAGGAATGACAAAGAGTGGACATTCGTGTAATGTGATTAAAGTGCAGAATCAACTTCACTTTTTTGGAAGAGAAGTAGAACTGCTTGGTCGGTAGACTGAAACTATCCAGTGAAGCTCTGCTCCAGATGCCTCTAGCATCCGAGATGAGATGGTGGTGCTGAGTCAAAAGAAGATTCTTTCTGATTATGATGGTCTTCTCGTTGGATTTGTTCTCTGCAAGGTTTGCGTTGCCTTCACTACTAATGCCTGCTTGGCACCAAGCAAATACGGTACTTTTTTTTTTAAATCTTCCCCTCTTTGAGGTTACAACTTTACATAGGTCTGCCCAGAGTAGATATTTCCTTGAATGGAAGGCATAACAATTCAAAGAAAGAAAGAACTTGACTCATAAGCCCTGCATGAGAAGCAAAGTCCTTCTTCACACACCCTCAACAACTTTTGATGTTCTAAAGGCAAATCACCATAGCAATCATTAATGGACAATCCTGGGGAGGGGAGGAAAGCCTCCTCAAAATCACAACCCTACTATTCCTCAACAGCTGCCTAGGAGCAAGGCTGCTTGTCCCCGCCACCCCCAACCCCCCCCTATCCAAAAGTTTTAAGGAGCCGAGAGACATTTGCTGAAAGGTTTTGCTGTCCGGCAATGAACAGTAGCTCAAGCTGTCATCTATTATCAGAAGGCCGGGCTGCTATGGTGCTTGCTATGGGTTGCGAAGGCATGTATGGAATATGGATGATATCTATGGCATGCTGCACTGATAGGGCTGCAGGGATGGGGGAAGGAGGGGGGGAGACATTTCACCAGGGAAGAGCAGAGGGAGAGAACACAGCTGCTAGGCAAGGCCTGTCCCTCCTCCCTCCCTCCCACCACCACCAAGAGATGGACAAGGCTATACATTTTGAGGGTGGGAAAGAGATGGACAGGCCACACAGCCATAGGAAACTTCACACAAGACCTCTGTGCTTGAAAGATTCTTCTGTAATTCCATTTAGATCAATGACATGGAATTGCACAGACCCTCCCCAGTTTTCCTCTGGAAAATGTGATGCCCCTGGAGGTCTGCTAGTGGAGTGACTGATGGCCTTGTTTAGTCCTGGGAAGGCCTTGCCTTGCCTGTTTTCCCATAGCTCAGGTTATCTGTCCAGGACTGCAGGTTGCACTGGCCTTTCTCTCTTTGTTGTTCATTTTATATTTATATCCTCCCACCTGCTCACTGAAGTGCAAAAGAGGGTTTAAGGGCAACAAACACGGAGTTATTAAATACGCTCCCACCCCTCCACCAACCCACGTGCAAAAACACAAAGTTTGGGAGCCCAAGGGTTTGATTAAGTGCTCTTCAAAAACCAGGTGAAGGTTTATGTACCGAGGGAGGAGAGAGTTGATTGCAAACTCCTTTTGTCTGTTTGCCCACCGCTTTTCCTTCTCATCGAAAATAGGCCGGTGAAGAACAGACAGAGGAAACCCCACTGGCTTTAGACGGTGAGGCTAGCGTCTAAAGCCAGTGGGGTTAGGAAGCTGGCCGACTCCCTGAAGTTGACAGAGGAAATTATTTACAACAGCCAGAAGCTAAGTCCCTTAAGGGAGCAAGTGCCTTCCTCCTGGGGCTCCTGAAAGAACCAGAAATGTGCAGATGTTTCAATGGCCACCTTGCTTCTAAATCTCTCAGAAGATGAGGCAGGCTTGAAATGTTTGTCAGAACAGACAAGTTAGCTGCACAAGAGTAAACCTTTGAGCAAACACTGGAAAGCACCTCACATCTTCAGTCCCTGGTTGATGGGTAAAAAAATGGTCAGTGCCTGGGACAAGGCCTTAATCCTAGGACTGCTGACTTTTCATTGGAAAGTATGGCTTGATGGGCCTAGGACTCCTTGCAAGCTTGTAGGTGGGAAATCTGGAGCCACAGCTGGGCAATCTATCTTAGCCTTCACCTTCCATGTGTGTGAGACTTCAACTCCCAGAATTCTTGGTACACATAGCCAAGAAGAATATGACAATCTAACACCTAAATTAGTCAAATAATGAATCTAATAGCGTCTCACCTTGCTGCTAACTGGAGCAATATGTCATCTCGTACAGGGGGTGGGAGAAACTATGGGCCCTTTATGACCTGTGGACTTCAACTCCCAGGATTCCTGAGCCAACCCATGTTGACTCAGGAATCCTGGGAGTTGAAGTCTATGGGTTGCAAAGTGACTGTACTTGCCTAAGTCCTGATCTAATAGATGATTGGTTGATTTAAATTCAGCTCTTTCCAATAGGAGACACTATAACAGGTCACTTGTCTCTACTGTTGGGGGTCCTCAGTCAGGATAGGGCCCATCCCAAGTACCACACGCTGCAGATTTTGCCCCTTGAATCAGTTCTCCTGTTCAACACTTAGGATGTATTTGGCTGACACTTCCCAGGGTTCTCAGTTGGCATGAGAGGGAACAATCTCGTGTTTTATTTCTGTATTCAAAAACAAGTTTCTAGTCCTCACAGAGCTACCCAAACACCATTCAAAAATCAGAGAGTTACCTAAAACTAAGTATATTTAGGGAGACATTTTGCCGGTGAGCTCTGCGAAATAAATCTCTCCTCTTGGAGGAACAAATGACACAGGACGGAGAAGTCTTAAAAGATGGACAAAATTACCTCAGCCCAACCTATCTCACAAGGTTGCTATGGCGGGGAAAATAGAGGAGGAAGGTGTGTTGGAGATGTTCCCCACTTTGAGTTAATTGTAAAAAATACGAAAGGCAGGATACAAATATAAAGAAATTAAAAAAAAACTGAGGGAAAGTTGCAAGGGTGACCATGTCCCTGCCTTGCTTTTCCCCCCAGACGGGCAGGCCCGAAATAAATGACCTCCTGAGCGCCTTTTCTCCTCCCATAGAAAGAAGGGACTCCCCGCTTCTCTCCGAGGAGGGGGCAAACCAACCCAAAGGAGGTGTGTGTGTGTGTGTGTGGGGGGCTCTGCTTGCTTCCCACAGTGCTGGCCTCTGCTTCTTTCCCTGTCTAGCCAGGGCGGGTAGGGAAGAGGCAGGCCTTTTTGGAGCTGCAGGCCGTCCTGGGGTCCTGACCCATAGCTCCCTCCAATTAAAAGGCTGCCATGGCTACACAATGAGGAGCCTTTATGCCCTTGCATGGAAAAGGCGTAGGGCTGCCTTTCATTTTGCTGCTGCTGCGGCAGCCCATTAGGGGCTTTTCCATAATGCTGGCTTGTCAGAGAAGCCAGAAGCCTGGAACAAAAGAGCTACAGAGACAGAAAGCCCCATG
This sequence comes from Pseudoxenodon macrops, assembly GCA_032467955.1. NCBI lineage: Eukaryota > Metazoa > Chordata > Lepidosauria > Squamata > Pseudoxenodontidae > Pseudoxenodon > Pseudoxenodon macrops. The sequence goes on along the minus strand of JANHFT010003670.1, from coordinate 28,071 downwards.
TCCCCAGATTTTTAAAAAAAAGGGGAGGGAAGGGAGAGAAATCCATGTTCTCAGCAGGGAAGACAGCTCCCTCCCGACTGGAGAAGCTGCCAGGGTGGCAGAGACATAGAAATAGCCAGAGACAGCACAAACAGCAATACTTTGGGGGAGTCTTTGCTGCCATCACGGCCCAAGCAAGCTGAATTCGCTTTGTGAACAGGGATGAATTCACCCAGGTGAGAAGGGTTAGCTGGCCTTACCAAGGGATGCTCAAGGCTGTAAAAAGGTGAGGAGTTTATAAGAGGCCCGGCAGGTGGATGCACCCAGGGAGAGTGGAGTAAACCTGAGCCCTTCTGCATAGGCACTCTTCAGCTTTCTTTCCCCAGATTTGGAGGAGGGGAAAAAATGCAAATCTATGCAAGCTTTCTCTGTAATTAAGAGGAAGAAAGGCTATGCAAATATATATATGCAAATTGGGAATAAATGTGGCAAAGCTTTTCACGGTTCGGAATGGGTATGAATGTGGGTCTTGAGGGCCCACCGTTCTTTCAAGGGCATACAGAGCACAGAGGCAGGTTAATAAAAACCCATCCTTTACATTTGCAAAGGTTTTAGAAGTCTGAGTCATACCTTCAACAATGACACCAGCCCACCTGCTAAATGTCTCCTACATTGTATAGGTGGCCCAGGGCAATTTTAAAATAAAACCCACCAGTTCTCTAGTCCTCATACAGTGCAATCTTTGCACATTCCTGCGCGGAGCTGGTATTTGCCACGTGAAACTAAGGACTGCACCAGCCACATTCCTACACGCCCAGCAACACACATCCAACAAAGCCTGCCTCTGGCTACAGTGCGGCCGGCCGCCACCACCGTTTCCATTTTGGGCTTGCTGTCCCAACATTTGTATCTCCTCCTTTTGGGGAAAAGCTGTGCCTTGGTCTCAAAGCCTCTTTTCAGTCCCTCGCCCTCTTACTGAGACCGAAAAAGACTGCAGACTGAGGTGGTCAAGCTTGACTAAGCCAAGTTTAGAAACTTTTAACAAAGAGGGATAAAGCATTTGGACAAGGAGGAGGAAAAAGAAGAGAGGCTGAATTCATGAGAATTAGCACAAAAGGGGTTGTTTCCCCCCCCCCAATGCTTACAGCAAAAAAATTCCCAGCAAAAGAATTTCACAATCAGGGACAATATTTAAAGAAGGTGCAACCAAAACGTCTGCTGCCCTCTTCCCCATTTCCCAATGTATTTAATTATTCTACAGACACTTTCTACTTCTGTTGATCTGGATATTTACAACCTGCCCTGCATTTGTTTAAGATGCATTGTTTTGTCTCACAAGATGAGCTTGAACCAGTGGTGGTATTATACCGGTTCGGCGGCGGCAGGAGGCTCCGCCCACTGACCCAAACGTCATCATGGACGCTCTGTGCATGTGCATGCGCGCTCACATCTCCGAACCGGTAATGAAGGTAAGTGAATACCACTACTGGCTTGAACGTATCCAAGAGCAGATCGTTGAGTGGGGCTTTGAAATCTTACTTTCTGTGCTACAGAATATATAGACTAATAAAGAGTTGGAAGGGCCCTTGGAGGTCTTCTAGTCCAACCCCCTGCTCAGGCAGGAAACCTATACCATTTCTTTATCATTCATTCTTCTGTTCGTCTCACCAATTTCACAGGGGATGCCTGAAATGCCCAAGATCAAGATCTTTCATTCTTGAGTTTTTTGTATGAGCTTCTTCTGTTAAAGGTAGCTGCCATGATCAATGCCAAATCAATATGGGTGCTCTGATTGGCTAGTTGAGGAATTCTGGGAGTTGAAGTCCACAAGTCTTAAAGTTTCCATGTTTGGAGACTTCTGGCATAGAACTTTGCATTCCTGGATATTCCAAAAGGTTTGATAGCTCTATGATGCATAGTTTTTTGCAGAGAGCAATGGTGTTTACCATGGTAACATACGTATGTCCCTTTACAGTGAGAACTCTTTCTCGTATCTTCTATACATACATCAGTTTATAAAAGCACCTCTTCATTGATATGCATTTATTATGTTTTATCAACAGGAATAAAATGCGAAATAGAGAAAACGGAAAAACATACATCCAACAGTAACAACAAAAATTGTGTACAAAAAAACAAACATCAAATAAGTCTAACATTGAACATACAAAAAGATCCACCCCAGCTGGAAAGTACTTTTTTTTTTAATCGATAAATTCTCTTCCCCTTATATAATGAGTCTACAAATAATTATAAGCTTTCTCATCCTTATTTAACAAGAAAAATGAATTACATAAACGTATTTCAGATGAGATCTCTCTCTAATAATCAAATCTCATTATTATATAAAAAATGAAAAAAGAACAGTCAACAGGCTAACCCCCTTGATGCCTTCCAAGCTCTACACTGCAGAGCCTGAAACAAAATTAAACCTGACCTGCATCTTTCCAATCTAAAAAGCAAACCACCTTCCTTGATGCAGCCCACAACAATCTATGACTATTTCCTCTTCCCTCCTCTTCCTTTTTCTTCTTAAGTTACACCCATTAAATCGCAAGACTGTGAGCAGGAACTGTCTGTGTTTAACCTTTGCACAGCACTCAGTAAATTTCAGGTGTTTATTGAGAAATAATGAATGACAGCGGCTGTTTGTCTTGCATGCAATATGATCGGTATTTCTGTAGGCCGAGTTCAAAGTCTGCCTGCAAGGCCAAGCCCAGGAGGCTGTTGACTCTTTCTGTAGGCCCTGACTAACTTCTCATCTCCAAAGCTTCGGCTCCATTTTCTATAACTCACTGGCTGCCAATTACCTCAGACCTGGCGCTCAGCCATTGCCAACTACTACCAAACTGGGCTAATCCCAGCCATGCTTTTTTTCCTCCTGATGCCCAATGGGACCAGGGGCCATCACAGAGAGAGAGCCCAATTGAGCCCAAACTTTCTGTTGTTAAGCAAGACAGTTGTTAAGTGAGTTTTGCCCCATTAATTACCTTTCTTGCCATATCTGTTAAGTGAATCATCACAGTTGTTATTAACATGGTTGTTAAGTGAATCTGGCTCCCCCCCACTGACTTTGCTTGTCAGAAGGTCGCAAAAGGTGACCACATGATCCCGGGGATGCTGCAACCGTCATAAATATAAGTCAGATGCCCAGCAGTCAGATTTTAATCACGTGACTATGGGCATGTGCCAACGGTTGTTAGTGTGAAAAACAGTCATAAGTCACTTTTTTCAGTGACGTCGTAACTTTGAACGGTCACTAAATGAACTGTTGTAAATTGAGGGCCAACTATAATTTGAACAGAAGAAATCCCCCATAATTATCTCCTATGTCCCCTAGAACAGCGGTCACCAACTGGTGGTCCATGAGGACATTTTGGTGGTCCACAGAAAAACTATTTGTATTTTTAATATTGTACTAAATCAGGAGTCCTCAAACTGCAGCCCCTGGACCGGATATGTGCAATGAACGCTTGTGTTGCTGCAGAGAGTCTCTGCCTTTGAGGTCTTTTTGTGTGGGTCGGAGGGGGGCAGAAATTCCAACCTGGGGTCTACTTCGGCCTCCTGGTGCGGGGCTTTGGGCAAAGGCTGGAGGGAAGGGCCGCTGGTGGCAAAGAACCAGAGGGCCTTGTTCCAGTGGGACAGCATCATGGCCTGGAACATCTCAGTCCGCTGAGCCTCCAGGCGCTGCCACCTATCCTTGCACTCCCGCAGGTCTTCTCTCTGCTTGGAAAGCCCATGCTCATAGTCCTCAGTGAGGTGCTTCTGCTGAGCCTCCTTCTTGGTCAGATCCAATTTGAACTGAGCTGTTTTGCCAACTCTTTCTCTGGGTGGCTGCTTAGCTCCAGCAAGTGCTTCCTGTTTTGGAAGGGAATTTGCTTTCTGTCTTAGCTGCCTTTTAGTGGAAATGAAAGAAGCAAGGACTTAATTAGCGATCGCTCTATTTTCCCCACATTATCAGAGCTCCCTGTGATCAGAACATGTCAACAGTTTCCTATAATAAGGCAGGTAGAAAAGCAAAGGCTGAGTGAATATCCAGCCATTCCGACCCCCGATCTCCCCCCCCCACTCCAAAATCTTGCTTTCTCTCGAAATATGTTTTGCAGCCTGAAAAATAAGAGCTCAGAGGCAACAGCTAGCTACTGGCTCCAGACCGTCCATTTGGCAAGACTCCTACAACTTTTGGACTCGTGCAGATGTGATGATTGTAAAAACAAAAAAAAATAGTTTGTCCCTCCAGCTCACAAGTACATGAGAAATAGAGTTTGCCTTTGACCTGCTTTCCTTTGATGGTACCCTCTAGATCTGTTGGTGACACTTACGTCTCAACATCTCTAGAGAGCATCAAGCAGGCAGCTGTCTTTTGAAGCACTGTCAGTGACACGGTGGAAATGCAATTGTGAGCTCGTTGGGGACAAAGAGAGACAGCTTGGAAGGGACTGTCTATGTACGTACATTTCTGCATTGTATCATACCTCGTTTTCTTTAGCCTTGCTACAGTGCTTTTGATGGCAGACTCTTGCGGGGGGTGGGGGTGGAAATAACTATCTCCGTATTCCTGTATACCTGGGGTGGAGGAGAATTAAAGCACCTTGTGTTTTTCCTTTTAAAATACTCCCTAAACCTGCTCCAAATTGGGCTGATGGAATTTAGGGCACTTATTTGCCTCTTAAATTCACACAGCCTCACCAAAAAGGGGCTGAGTTTTTAACCCTGCCCTTTCCAGTGACAACATGGTGACTCAGAAATCAACAAATTAACATGCAGACCAGAAAGTTTCTCCTCGAGTCAAAGAAAGGAGCGACAGTCATTTGGTAGTTGACTCAAGGAGGTTCTTCCTGTACAATTAAATGTGACCGTCAATTAGATGTAAAGCAACAGAAGGTTCGCCCACTAATCTACACCCAGAGACCTTTTTATACATCTTACCCACCAGCTAAAACATGGCTGGATCCAAACAACTTGCTGAAGCCCTAGACAAAGCAAGACCTCTTCCAATCCAAGGGGTTTTCCCCTAAAAATGCTTTCCAGGCCAATCGAAACATCTTGGAGGATTGTATCCAGAATCTATTGCTGATATGGAGGCAGTTCACTCTAGTCTACCCTTAAGACTTCAATGAGGTTTTGATAAGACTCTCCAAAAGGAAAAAAAACCTGCCTGTAGCCCAGTTATAATACCACCTTCATCCTAGCCTGGAGAAGGTAAGAAGTTCTAGGCAGGCCAAACAGCGTTTTAATCGACGAAGACTGGATTCATCCATGTTTTTTGAGCAAAATTATCTGTGATGGGACTCCCAGCAGTTGCCAAATTGAGAGGGAAAGCAATTCAAATTCCCTTTCACCATGACACCAGGTGTTTGCTGGAAACCTTGGTTCATCTGCGTTCTCAGGACTTCCCTTGAAGTCTCAGGTCCGCTGTACAAAAAGGAGAGTCAGTTCATCAGAGCTATCTAGAGACATCACAATGTCAGAAACATAAAATGCTGAGGGTCTGTTGCAGTAGTGAAATTCAAAAATTTTCCCCTACCGGTTCTGTGGGCGTGGCTTGGTGGGCATGGCTTGATGTGGGGTCATGTGATTGGGTGGGCATGGCCAACTTTTTTTTTTTTTACTTTTTAAGCATTTTTAACTACCTATTTGCCCGAACCGGTAATAAAAAAATGCTTTAAAAAAGTTTTTAAAAAAATGTTCCAACGATCAGCTGTGATAATGGTCGGAATCTTTTTTTTAACTTTTTTAAAGCATTTTTTTACTACTACCGGTTCAGGCAAACCATCCCAAACCAGTAGCATTTCACCCAGAGGTGGGTTCTGAATCTTCTTACTACTGCTTCGCTCAGGGTCGTGCCTCGAGAGTGTGTGCAAAGCGTGTG
>JANHFT010003670.1:0-12074 GCA_032467955.1 Pseudoxenodon macrops | reverse complement strand
CTAAAAACAAGCCGCGGTTCTTCACCGCTTTTGACTAACTGACCCCTACTAACACTCCCCACTCACCCACCCACCCACCTCCGGTAAAGAAAACTCCGCGAAGCCCAGCCCTTCGCTGCCTTCCACGCCGAGGACGATTTTAGAGCGACGAAGCCGGCGAAACCACATTTCCCAAATTCCTCCGCCTTTCAGCTTCGCCTTTTGCCTTCGCGGGAATTGGGGGACACCCCGCCTTTCCTCCTTCACCCCCCAACCGCGACAGCTTCCCAGAGTTACCCAAAAAAAAAACCCACAACTCAACCTAAATTAAACCAAACCACTCGCCGCTCCCTCAGACGGTTAAAGCGGGGGGGGGGGGTGTCCGGAGAGGGAGACAAACAGGTTTTGCCTCTCGGCGGCGGCGGCAGCCCTCAGGTTCAAAGGCGCCGGTGGGTGAGGCGAAACTCTCACACGTTTCCCCCCCTTTTTTTCCCCAGCCCGCGGACAAAACACGAGAAAACTTTCATTCCCAATTCGGGGGGGGGGGGAGAATCCGATCCTCCCGGGAGGGAGCGAGCAAGGCAACAAGGCAGCCAGCATCGCGTCCGCGTTCAACACGCCCACAGCTCCAGATCCTGTTGAGGGCTAAACAAGATCCCCTCGATCGCCTTGGTTGTTAAAGGGCCGTTCCTCCTCCGCACGACCCCGCTCAGAGCCACCGCGGAGCGCAAGGGGCGAGCTGGGAGGGGGGAGGCTTACCTGCTTGAGAACCTGCCGAGCGGACGCTCCACCAGAGGAGCAGCGTTAGGGCTGGAAGGCAGCTTCGGATCTGGCGCTTCTTCATGGTTGTTCGGGTGTTGTTAACTCGAGCAGAGAGAGACCCGTTCCCCGTTTCTCCCGGCGGTGCGCGCGGGATCCCGGGCTACAGCATTCCGCTTTGGGATGGGAAAAGAGCCGAGCAAGAGGAGAAGCACCTGATCCAGACACAAGGCGGACGAGTCAGCTTTGACCGAGGAAGGGGTGGGGGGGGGCGATCACTTGCTTCTTTCTTGCTTCATGGGGGAGATCTCTGGCGGATCCGCCGACGCCTCCTCTTCTTTCTTTCTTTTTTTTATTTTTTATTTCCCCCTCCTAAACTGACCAATTTCTCTCTCCACGAACTCCGGAGCTCGTAGCGCTTTGATCTCTTTTACTCCGCGGCACAACTCACAAATTACACACAACTTCATTCACGAGAAAGTCGGGCGTCATTGGTCGGGGCTGCGCCGCGCTCTGGCCAATCAGAGGACAAGCGAGGAGAACTCCGGAACGAGGAATGAAAAGCGGAGATTTGTTTTGAGGAGGAGGAGAAAGCGCGCGCAAGAGAGAGAGAGAGAGAGACTGACAGACAAACAAACAGAAAAGTCGACGCCGGCTAGCAGTTTGTTTGTTAGAGCGTCGTCCGACCGTCTCTGTCGCGAGAGAAGTTAAAGGACGCATCAAAATAAATTCTTCCTCATGGACGACTTTAAAGTGTATTTCATGGCCCCACTTGCACCTGTTTCTATCACCACCCTTGGGCTTCACCCCCAAATTAATGTTCAACATCTGTACCCATATAGTAAACTCATTTAGCATATTTACTAAAGTTGATCTGATCCAGAAGTGGGTTCTGAATCTTTTTACTGGCAGTTTGCTCAGGGTCACAACTTGAGCGCGCGCACAGCAGTCAAAAACTAGCTTTTGCGCATGCGCAGAAGCAAAATCCAAGATGGCGGCACCCACGGAGACACCAACATAACCAGCTCCGTGATGTCACTGCGGAGTTACTACCTACTCTATAGAACCGGTGGGAACCCACCTCTGACCTGATCTGCATTAGCCCCAAGAGTTGGTTCAACAGTATTTCTTAGGCTAATGTTTGGTATCTTATTTTGGATCCTATCTAATGTAGCCTAATTCAGATACACGATACTCTGAAAAAGGCCCCAAACGTTAGGAAAGGTAGAAGGGAAAAACAAGTGAATGATCAGCTGTAAGATGATTGGACTAAGTTACAATGGCAATGGGTGCCTCATTGGAAGACCAGAAAGACTAGTTTAGGGACTGATAGTTATGGAGAGATAGTTAAGGGATGTGATGACTCAGTGGCTAAGACACTGAGCTTGTTGATCAGAAAGGTTCAGCAGTTCGAATCCCTAGTGCCACGTAACGGGGTGAGCTCCCGTTACTTGTCCCAGCTTCTGCCAACCTAGCAGTTCGAAATCAAGTAAAATAACACAAATAGAAAAAAAGAGACCACTTTGGTGGGAAGGTAACAGTGTTATGTGTACCTTCAGCATTTAGTCATGCCGGTCACATGACCACGGAGACGTCTTCGGACAGCGCTGGCTCTTCGGCTTTGAAACAGAGATGAGCACTGCCCCCTAGAGTCGGGAATGACTATCCCATATGTGCGAGGGGAACCTTTACCTTAGTTATAAATCCATGTAATTGCTAGGAATCAATATGGAATTGATGATCCATAATCCACATTTGGTGGACTAGCATGTTGTCCAGTGTATCATGAGATCACAATCATATGGTAATCACCATCACCTCCATTTGTTATGGGAGATCCAGGTACAAATCCCTGCTTAGATACACAAAGTTCATCAAAAGATTTCAGGTAGCTAGCTTGCTATCTCAGTTTAGCATGGCTTACCTTACAAAGTTACTGGAAGAATATGTGGAAAGTAATGTGCTTATTGAGCAAATCTCCAAAAGGGTTAATAGTTGGAAGCTAGGAAGAGGCAGAAGTTTGAGCATATTAGAAGAAACATAGGAAGCTACCTTCTACAAATTAGTAGTCCATCTTAGCTCCATTCTGCCTGTAGTGTTGAACAGTGGTTCTTGGGACTTCATCCCAAGATTTCTAGCACTTGAAGATGGTTAGAGATGGAACCTGGGACCTTCTTCATTTTAAGCATGAGCTTCTCCACTCTCCAACAGTCCCACCCTGTCTAATACTACCCACAAGGAGTAGCATCTCCTTGTGAAGGGCATTTAGACCAGCCTTACCTACGTGCAAATTAACCTAGGAATTAGAAATGTTGACTTTTAAGTTGAGTAGATGATCTCATTCCCAATTATGCATTTGATCAAAGGTTCAATAGCCCATCCTCTCCTTGCCATGACCATGGAGTTGATTGTGTAGAAATCTGAGGAAGTCACCAACAGATTTGCTGAGTGTGAAAGTACAATATTTGTGTTTTCCTCTTCCATTGTAGTGCTCAATCTCAGCTGGCTGACCTATCTGGCAAGTTTGGGGGCCATTTTGTTCCACGCGCTTTGGGGAAAGTAGCCAATTAAAAAGTAGCCAATTTACCCTTTGTTTTCTCCTGGGCGCTCACAAACTTTAAGAATTCTGGCATCCTGGCAAGAGAGCTGGAATTGTGCCTCATATTTATGAAATCACAAGATTTTTAGCTAGAGGATACAGCCGGGAGAGTGTCCCCATTGGCAAGGTCACAACACATGATGCAGAGATGATGGAAGGGATTCAGGAGTGGGCGCCTTGAACAATGGCCGTACTCAAAGGCGAGTGGGAGGAAATGAGATCAGTGTAGCCAGAGAGGGAAAGCAATGTTCACAAATGCAGGCTGGCTAAGGGCTCCCCATCACAAAAGAGATTATTAAGGTTCACCTGGCTTTTCTTGAAAAGACTTTGGACTCATAATAAAAGTCACACAAGACAGGCAGATCATCTAAGGAAGCTGTAGCTTTGCAGAGTATTGTTTTTATGTTCCAAACCACCCAAGTGAGGTGTTTCGAAGTTAAATCCAACTCACTTTACAACTTGTAAACTCCCTGAATTGTTTTCAAGCATAATCATGAATAAACTGCAGTGTTTGTGGCTGCCCAGCAATTAAGAACATAATTTATTTTTTAAATTTCTTTCTGAACCCAAAATTGAAACATTGAACTGATAACAGACCCCAGCAGCTACTAGAAAGAGGGACAAAATTTAAAGAATAAATGTGGAAGGAGAGATTTAATTCTACCCCATTCACTTCAGCTTTATTGGGATACCGAAATGTGGCAAAGACAAAATCTCCCACTGCATGTAAGAGCTACAACTTGATATGCCAATGCCTCTACTTAAAAAACCACTTATAATCAACCTCAATTTTAATCAGAGTGAGAGCGGAAGCATAACCAATTTTAGGATATGCCACAAATTCAGCGTGCCCCCAGTTAGGCTATTATCAGCTCCAAACCCAGAGACAACACTCAAAATCCAACCAAGTTCAATCCTTTACTTGCTTCTGCTTAATGGACAGAATCTTGCCAGACACAAGCTATAACCTTCTAATTTATAAGATCTACCCTGAAAATTCTAGAATGTGGCTTCACTGAACCTCTTTTCTCTCCCCATCCAGCTCTGGGCAGCATAGTTTTTTTTTTTAATTCGAGCCACTATCTGGGAAAGCTCCGTATTGGCAAAAGTCTCCTTCACTGTATAGATTCCACCATGTCTACTACGAGCTTTTGCAGGGATGACCTCAAGGCGTGGTCAAAAGATGATGGTTGCCATGGTGCAATCGAAACGCTCCATTTTTCTATCAGTGTCGCATCAAAAAAGTAGGTGAAGCTTTAACTGCACCGATGCAGCCAACTTGCCTTGACTTTTTTGACCATGCCTCAGGGACACGCCTTGTGTTTACCAACAGGCAGAAAATGGACAGCTTTGAGTCATATTTACATTAATTCCTGAATTAAAGCAGTTTCCAGGTCTGGCCTAGAATTAATGCAGGGGAACCCAACGCCCTCTGCACTTGGTTCCCATTCTATAACTGCCACTCGATTCTGTTTCTCTAGGCATGGTTGAGTTTTAAAGCCAGAATTCTCTCCACCCCGCCCAAAGGTGAATCACACCGGAAATGGGTGGCAGCAAAAAAATATCATAATTTTTTTTAACTAATTAGAGCCCTTGGCTGAGTCTTGACCTAGAAGCCAACCCAGCAAGCTTTAGGCAAACCTTAGTAAATAATATGGAACCTCTCTGTACCTCCTACTCAAATCTTCCTAAGGACGTCATTTCATCTATTTCTAGGTGGTTTTAATCCTTTATATTTGAAATAGTTTCCTTTTTGCCCCCAAACGACTGTTTCTTCTCCTGTGGAGTTTTTTCTTCTTTTCTTCTGAATCAAAACAGAAACACATCCTTGGTCATGACGAATAATTACTTTAACCACCAAAGAAATATCAATATTTGAGAAGAATGGGGAAACTAAAAAGGTGGACGTCCCAAAGGTGCTTTTTTCAGGAGGCAACTGGACTTTCTTGTTTTTTCCTTTGAAGAAGTTTCGCTTCTCATTTAAGAAGCTTCTTCAGCTCTGATTGGATGGTGGGGATCCATTTTGAGGGTCACTGAAGCACATGGAGGTTTATCTGCATCTGTTCTGACCTAGGCTTCTTGATAACACCAAGGCAAAGAAACGGTGTTTTAAAAACCTCTTTTTTATTCACGGCGGCTGAAAATTGGATTCATCTCCAGCCTGGGCAGAGTTATCTCAATTAGTCCTATGGAACTCTGCCAAAGTCTTTCAAGATAGGTCCGTGGGGCAATGTTAAACAAAGTTCAAAACTAAGCAAGAAAATTCAAAGCCAAACCAGACGTCAGAGTCACACACGGAACTGCGAGATGATTTCAAACGAGTTCCGAATGAGTTGTTTCTTGCAACTCATACATCCAGTAGCTCTTCTTTTAAGTCTTCTGGGAGGGTCCAAACCCTCCCAGCCTTACTCCCGAGTAGCCCTTTTTCTTTGGACCTGCTCTTGTCTTCTAGCAACTCTGCGCATCCGCACATTAGGGACTGGCACCCCCTGTCCCTCTGCATCACTGCTATCAGACCCTGCAGGCTCCGGCACACCGGTCACAGATGGCCATGGCCCCATCTCTGCCTCTGATGCAGAGACCCTGTCCGAGTCTTCCCTAGACTCCAGAGCTGACTCATAGTTCTCTCTGCTGTCCGACTCATCTGCCAGCTCCACAGGCTGCTGGTGAACCACAATACAGGCATCTGGTGCACTCTGAGTCCAGAAGTGCCAGTAGATTGGCTTATTGTCCCAAGGATTGGGCTACCAGTTCTATGGGAACTGTTACCAGAGTGAATGGGTCACTTGTCAGGGGTTATAATCAGAGTCGGTATTGCTCTCCCCAGGACCATCCACTGGGCCAGTCAGAGTTATCTTGCCATTATGGAGGAATGGGGTGAACTGTATGACCTCCACTCCTTCCAGGACCATTTTGTGAGTTTGTGGTGGCAGCTTGGCAGGCTTCTTGGTGGGACCCAGGTCACATTTTGGGCAGGCCAGTTGTGTTTACATTTGACAGCCCAATGCCCTTCCTTGCCACACTTGAAGCATGCAGTGTGTCAGCATTCCAAATATCACCCCTGCTCAAATCAGACTCCAAGGCAAAGCATTCCTCAAAGTTCCAATTCATTAAGAGAGACATGTTGGCACATCTGTGGAAACCCAAATCTGAAGACTTCCAGGTTTCCATCCCACAGTTGAAAGTTCAAGATCTTGCCCTCACACCTCCAAATCCATCACATGGCCCAATCACTCTCTGCCATGCTGGCAGTTGCGCCTATCTTGTTCCAGTCAGATGGGAGTGGGAGTGCAGACTTGTCACCGTCATTTTGTCTCCCCTGGGGTTGTCCCAGCTTCTCGCTTGGCCTATAGTGGTGACTTGGGCTGCTGGCTGGGAAGGGGGAATGATGGTGTGAATGACCTCCTCCCAGCAGCTGTTAAACTGAGGTTTTCTTGACAAAGGCATCTGTGAGAAGGTTCTTCCCCCCTAAAATGTACTTTAGCTCAAAGTTGAATCGATTGAAGTATTGTGCCCAGTGGACATGTTTGGGAGAGAGCTTTCAGGGGATTTTTAGGACCTTGAGATTCTTGTGATCAGTCCAAACCTCAAATGGCACCTTACTTCCCTCCAGAAAGTGTCACCAGGAGAGAGAGCCCATCTGACTGTGTAGGCTTCTTTTCCCCACACTGCCCACTGCCTCTCAGCGTCTGTGAGTTTTTTGGGTACGTATGTGCAAGGTTGCAGCTGGCCCTAGGGGTTTTGCTGCAAGATCACCACCACCACATCCATGTTGCTAGCATCGGCTTCGATGACAAATGGCTGCTTGGGGTCGAGGTGCTGAAGGATGGGCTCCTCCGTGAAGAGCCTTTTCAGTTTTTTTAATATTCGCTGGCAGTCCAGGGACCAAGCCAATGGTTGGCTCAGCTGCAGTTTTGTGGTGCCTCCCCAGTGTTTTCAGTAGCTCTGTGAGGGGCAAGGCGACTTCAGCAAAAGCTGGAATGAACTGCTTGCAGGTACACGGGCTGCCAATCCAGTACCACTTTCACTTTTCCCATGTCCATCTCAATTCCCTTGTTTGACATTTCAGGTAGTCTAAGGAGGTCTGGTGGAACTCACATTTTGACAGCTTCATGTATAGCTTAGTTGCTAGGAGTTTTTTCAAGACTGGGTGCACTAACTTGATGTGCTTCTCACTGAATATGAGAATGTTGTTCAGATAGACTAAGACTCTCTTGTAGAGGCTCTCATGCAGTATCTCATTGATCAACTGCATGAAGACAGTGGGGGCTCCCTGTAGTTCGAACGGCATGATTTTAAATTGGAAACTGCCTACCGGTTGAAGGCAGTCTTTCATTCATCTCCCTCTAATCCACACCCAGTAGTATGCCTCCCTTAGGTCTAGCTTGGTGAACACCTTACCCTTTGCCAGGTGGCTTAGCATGTCCTTCATAAGGACACAGCATTAATTCCATGAAATTCCATGCAGAGCCTCATCCCCCCCCATTTTTCTTTTCTTTAAAAAGCAAGTCCACCCTAGATTTTGCTGGCTGGATAAAGTCCCTCGCCAGGTTAGTGTTGATGTATTTTCTCAACTCATCCATCTCTCTGGGAGTCATAGAATACATCTTCAACTTAGGCAGCTTAGCTCCTGGTATGAATTCTATCATGAAGTAGGTGGGCCAGTGTGGGGGTAGGATGAGACCTAGAATGACTGACTTCATCATATTTGGTGCCACTACGAAGCATATGAGCTCCCAATGGCAGCCCATTTTTAACCTCACTGGTTCGGTGACTAGGGTGGCAGGGCCCTCGCCTATTAATGTCCCATCAACTTGCTTGAAGCGTATGGGGTGCACCAGGGGCACTGTGCATATCCCTAGCTTCTGGATGGTGGGAAGGCTGATTAGGCACCTGGTGCACCAGGTGTATATGATGGCCTCTATGTCCCCTTGAGCTTCTGTCCTGGGCACCACTATCTGGGACTTTATGGCAAAGGGGTGGATGGCCTCACTTATCATTGGGTCATCTTCACTGGCCTCATTGCTATCACTGCCGGTGTCAGGCGGGGTTGCAGAGCTGGATTTCCCCCCTGCCAACCTCGACAGTCTGCCGAGCAAGTCTCCTTTTGTCCATTGGTTTACGTGGAGCCTTCTTCACCTTAGGACCGACAGGTGTCCATGCCTGGGGACAGATGCCTGGTGGCCCTGCTGGCCACACCTGAAGCACTTAATGGTGGCTGTGGAGGTCAGTCTTGGCTCATCAGCCTGCTTAATGCTAATTTGGCATCCCAGGGCTTGCTTAGGTTTCTTCTCTGGTATTAGTTTCCAGTGCGGGTGAATCTCGTTGTCCATAGCACTACCATTTGGTACCACTCCTGTATGCACTCAGGGACATCTCAGAAGTCACAGGCTTGCTGAAGTCCAGAGTTTCCTTGAAGTGGTGGACAAAGAGGCTTTCTAGCCAGTCCCTTAGCTTTCCCGCCACTCTTCAGAATTTCCATACAAGTTCCTTCGTGGGCCTGCCTCTCTGTTTTCAGTCTTTGAGTTCAGTCTCTGTCTCTTGTTCCTGGACAGTGTCTTCAAATTGGATCCTTAGTAGCTGCAGGAATTCATCGGTGTCATCCAGCTCAGGGACTCCTTCATCATGCAGTTGGGCTATCCATTCGGTCGCTTCCCCAACCATGTTGTCGGCAATGGCCAAGATAATCTCCTCGTCAGACCGGTACCAACCCCCGTAATGGTTGAGGTAGGACCAGATCCGGTTCAGGAAATATGCCAGTTTTCCAAGAATCCCATCAAAGGTGGCTCTGAAGCATGACGGGGGGGTTGGCTGGAGGTGCTGGCAGCAGTGCTGAGGCTGGATGGGGAGCGGGCATTGGCATCCATTGGCATTGGACCCACCCCTGGGGTAGAATGCCCATTCGGGGGGGGATCTGGTCCGTAGGAGGCAGCCAAAGGGGTGGTTGGCGAGGAGGGCTATCTGGCCTTGGCAGACCTGCAGCTTCCCTCTGAACTCCTGGGCTGGACTGACCCAATGGCCCTGACTTCTGGCTAGTGACGGCTCCTGGCTGAGGTGTCATCCCAGTAAACCGGGCCTGCTGGGGAAGGCCTAGGCACAATCCATTTTGCACCAAGTGAAAAGAAGTGGAAGCCCCGCTCGGGATTGTCACATTCTCTATGCCAGGGAAAGTGAATATCAGCTAGTACCCAGCTCAGTTGGCTGCTTGGAGGGAGCTGAGCCATGCTGCCGATGCTAAGCTGACCAAATCTCTCAGGGAGGCCAGCTAGAGATTGGCTTCTTGAAGGTGGCGGGAGGCCCCACTCCTTGGATTAGCTGAACTCAAAGGGCTCTCCACTTGAAGACCATGGTGCATTCTTCTCAGGCCAAGGTGATCTGGGGCTCCTGGAATGCCGACCCCTCGCTATGTTCAACTCGACTCAGTATGGCTCTGGGTGTGTCAAGCCCCTCACCAACTCTTGGGAGGCTGATAGTCCCATTCCATCACCCCACTGGGGAGGCTCCACCTGAGTTAGCAGCCAGGATACTTGTTCTTTGGGTCAAGTGACCTGCCAGAGCTCAGTCTCTGCTGCTGCCATTTCAGCAACTGTGGCTATTGATGTGTAGCAGATGCTCCCACAAATGCTCCCTGAACTGTCTCCTGTTGCTCCTCCAGTGGTTGCGGTCCCACTAGTATCAGAGGACTTCTCCTCTGGCCTTCTCTGCATCTTCCCTGAGTCTTTGCACTACCTAGTATCCCGAGAATGCGATCGGAGCTCAGAACCCTGGGCAATGGCCCCGCAAGTGCAGGGAGCTGTTTGATCATTTTAATGAGAGAGTGGGGTTAATGTCAGGGTTCCAAGTAACACCCCCAACAGAATCAAAACTCCAAGGCAATCATATAACTCAAAGTATAGATTTATTAGGCACATCTGGGGAAACCCGACTCTACAGCCCCTCAGGTTTCCTCTTAGTTAAAAGTATATTTTTCCTCCTCCTTCCCATGCAGTCCATCACATGGGCCAATCAGTTCACCATCCAAACCTCATCTGGCCTCACAACCCACCTTCTTGCATCTGATGGGAACATTGCTTCTCAGAGGAAAGAATTTTATTTTGGGTACAATCCCTTTGCTAGCTCTACCTCCTCCCTCTGGTTCCCACAGCTTGCCCAGCCACTGCTGTGGCAGCCCTGAAGATGCCAAAGAAATTGGCTCCAGGGCTGACACCACCCTTTGGTTGGAGATGGACTGGTCAAGGGGGCGGGGAAATTGGGGGGGGGCAAAGTCTGTATGCTTTCATGTGGGAAATTTAGTTCTAGCCTGACTTTTCAGTATCCAGCACCCTTTAGTAAAAGAACTAATCACTTCAAATCACATGGAGTCAATGATCTTTTTTTCCTAAAGGGGTGACCTGGCTGGGACAAACTTGACATCAACTTGAAGTACTGGTACATGAAAGCAATTATCCAGATGGATTATACCTCAAGGTTCTGAAGGAACTGGCAGACGTGATCTCAGAACCACTGAACTATATCTTTCAAAGATCCTGGAGCACTGGGGATCTACCAGAGGATCGGAAAAGAGCTGATGTAGTTCCCATCTTTCAAAAAAGGAAAAAAGTAGATAGACCCAGGAAACTACAGACTTAGAAGCATGACCTCAATACCTGGGAAGATTCTGGAAAAGATAATCAAGCAATGAATCAGCTAACACCTAGAGGCAAAAAAAAGTCAAAACCAAAAGCCAACATGGGGGTGTCAAAAATAGATCATGCCAGACAAATCTTATTGCATTATTTGACAAAGTGACAAAATTAGTGGACCAGAGGAATGCTGTGGATATAATTTATTTGGACTTCAGTAAGGCATTTGATAAAGTAGACCACAACCTACTACTTGATAAGATAGAAAAATGTGGATTAGAGAGCATCACCACCAGATGGATTTGTAACTGGCTGATCAACTGCACTCAATGTGTAGTCCTCATTGGAACTGCATCTCTATGGAGGGAAGTATGCAGTGGGCTACTCCAATGCTCTGTTTTAGGTCCAGTACTCTTCAACATCTTCATCAACAATTTGGTTGAGGGGATAGATGGGGAACTCATCAAATTTACAGAGAATACCAAACTGGCAGGAATAGCCAACACTTGTTCTGGCCTGCCAGCAGCCTGTGCAGCTAGTAGTTGATTCAGATAGGAAGGAGGCTGGTGTGGTGATTCGCCAGTGGCCTGTGCAGCTGGCACCAGAGTTGGACAGTGAGGAAGCAGGAGAAGACTCAGTGCCAGAGGCAGGGATTCAGCCAGGGCCTTCAGAACCTCCAGAGGCTATCATGAGTGAAGAAGAAGTAGTGGAAGAGCCTGTTCTCAACACACACACACGCAGAGCTGCCAAAAGGCAGGAATGGCTCCTGAGGAGAAGGACTACTTGGGAGTAGGTTTGGGGATAATTAGCCACTCCCATAGCCTATTTAAGTAAGGAAAAGGACTGACCAAATTTGCAGGAAACAACCTAGTTCATTCCCCGTCTTGTCTTTGACTGCAAAACTAGCTCTGGTTGGGAAGTTATCAAGAATTCCTGCAAATTACTTCTGGGCATTTTGCCAACAACAGTAAGATTGTGTCTTGTTAGCATAAATAGTCTTCATCAGACTTGTGATCTTTTTGTTTGGACTAATTGCTGGCTGTTAAGAAGGTGAATTAACAGCTGTTGCATCGAGAAGACTGATTAATCATTTCATGAACTATAGAACGACTGCT
>JANHFT010003669.1:54836-66656 GCA_032467955.1 Pseudoxenodon macrops | reverse complement strand
GGAGCCTGGGCAGGCATGCGGGAGCAGCTCTTGGTGCTTGCTTGGGATGGGCAAAGGGAACAGCTCCAGACCAGCAGAGAACTGGGCAGCACAATGAGAGCACAGGGCAGAAGGGGCTGGCCTGGGTAATGGCTGCTCTGCTTTCCCTGGGGCCAACTGGATCCCTGGCATCTCCCAGCTCACCCTGAGGGAAATCAAAGGGTGCCCACTAGGATAGTACCAGTAAGGATCTGCTGCTGCTCCACATCCCAAATCTTCACTGCCTTCCCGGACGCACTGGCCAGGACTCCATCCGCCGTGGGGTGAAAGAGAAGCACTTCCACCCGGCTGCCCTCTGGCCCCAGCGTCACGTGGGGGGAAGATGAGAGGTCTTGGCCAGACTCAAGGAGACGCCACACCTTCACCTGCAGGAAAGAGACCGCTGGCAGTGCTCACGAGAAGCTCAGCACCTGCTCTCAAGACTCAGGGGGTTCCAGGCTCCTCAGGGGCAGGCAGGGCTGGGGGTGAGGGGAAAGTTCTCGGTTGATGCATCCCTCTTTCCCTCTGCACCCATCCCAGTTCTCCCAGGAGCTGCCCTTGCAGGGAGGGGGACCTTGGGGGGGGGAGCTAGGGAACAGATGCTGCACTTACAACTTCGTCTGCTGATCCGGTGGCCAGCAGCTGCTGGTCAAAGGGAGAGAAGTCAAAGTCTGTCACCACATCTGGGAGGAGAGGAGAGGGAAGGGCAGCTCAAGAGAAGCAGGCAGGCAAGGCTGTGGGCACCCACTGCAGTCACAGCGCTGCTTCTCCCGCTCAGGAATTGCCTCCCAGCATGGGACGGGACAGAGAGGATTGGAACCGGGATTTGAACTGGTGGGTGGCAGTCACTCTTTTCTCTTCTCGCTTCTGAAGCCAAAGGGTCATCAGAGTCTGCCCTTGGTTCCTGGCTGGGGCTTCTGGGCTCAGGCCTGGACCGAGGGGACCTTTGGCTTCTGCAGAGGTGCCAGAGGTGCCATCGCATCTGACAGGTTTTCCACTGCAGCACAGAGCCAGCCGGCTCTTTATTCACCTCAAGCAAAGGGGCACAGCTTCTCCCACCCAGTGCCCCTCCCCCCGGCCATTCAGCCTGACACCAAACCACCCACTCTGTTCCACCCAGTGGGATGGAATTGCCTGCCTGGAGGGCTTGGGCAGAGGAAGGTCTGATCCTGCTATTATTTGGTTCACTCTGCCATTTCCCATTTCTCCAGTCTCTGACAATTGCAGTCGAGAAGGCACAGCCAAGACTCCTGTCCATCTGCCCATTGCGCTATGCGCACCCGCAATCTAGCAGCTCCCCTTCCTGGTTGGGTTCCCTACGTGTGGGAGGATTTAGCCCCCGGCCCTTTGCTTTCACACGTGGGTCTGTGTGCCAAAGTAATTGAGCCCTTTGAGGCATCATTTTCTCCGTTCCAAGGGGGTGGGAGCGAGCACAACCACCCAGCAGCTCCTCCTGCTCCCCCCTCTCGAGCTGCAGCTGACAGAGATTTTGGATTGCACGGCCACCAGTGCAAAGCGCCTCCCCCAGGAAAGAGAGCATCAGCTTCCCGCTGTGGGCTGGACCAGCGAGGCTACTGAGACCAGTGGCTTCATCCCCTGAGACAGGCAGGCAGGCAGGAAGTGCAGCTGTTGGATTGCAGCCTCTGCCCGGCTTCCAGCTTCCAGAGGGCAGGTGCTGAGTTGGCAGCCCACAGTCCTGGGCCCATGAAGGTGGAGATGAAGGAGCCTCGCCCCCCTCAGGTGGATGTCTCAGAAAGTCCTGGGCAGGCTGGCTCCTGCTTCCACCATGTCCACACATCAGGCTAAGTGTGAAGCTCTGACCCTCATCCACAAGCAAGCCGGGTGCGGCAGGGCCTGGATTGCCCCTGGCTCAGAATCTGTCAAAGGTAGGACAAGGCTTGGGGGGGGAGGGGGTGTCAGTCACGTGACACCCTTCCTTTCAGCAGCTGTGCAAGAGAGCGATTGCAACAGCAACAGCTTGTCTTAAGCAACTGGGCAGCCGAACTGAAAGCAGATGGCCTGGTTCTCTCTTCCTCTATACAGTTTTCTTTCTCACCCGAGCAGTAAACCTTTCCGTTCCTGCCCGCTTCCTCAAAAGGCCGTCCCTGCAGCTTCTCCAGCTCACCTGAATGGCAGTGCAGACGAGAGATAACTCTCTTGATCCCCTTTGGGCTCTCCAAGGGCACAGCACCCAGCACGCCTGGCAAAAGCAGAAAAACATCATGAAGGCTGCCCCCCCCTGAGCAGCCCACCTGCCGTCCACTCAAGGTGGTCACCACACAGCAGGGAGGCACCAAGTGATGGGGAGTGGGCTTCCCGTCCTGGCCCCACCCAAGTGAAGCCAGTCCTATGGGGACTCTGTGCCAATCACCAGGAGATGAGGGGGGTGGGGGGAGCAGAAGACAAGACAAGCTCCCTGCTAGAGGGAAGAGCAGAAGAGAAACAAAACTCCTCCCGAGCAGCCAGACTTGGAGGGGAGCCTCCCCACCCTCAGCAGGGACACTTTGCCTGGGCCACACCCAGAGGGTGTCAAAGTGCGAGTGCAGAAACGAGGCTGTGCTGTGCTCCTCTTACCTGCAATGTCTGTGTTGAATGCGATCCAGCGGGCATTGGCCTTGATGTGGGGGTTCCCTGAAGGGCAGCTGCTTTGGAGATCTCCAATCCAGGCCTGTTGCACAGAGAGGAGAGGAAGCTGGGGGAGGGGGAGGGGAGGACAGGCCTCCACAGACCCACATTGTTCCACAGCAACCAGAAAGCCGTGGGGGGCATCTGGCCCTGAGCAAAGGGCAGCTTTCTCTCCAGGGAGGACTAAAGCAGCAGAGGTGACCGGGCCACAGCCAAGGACCGGGAGAAGGCGCTTCCAAACTGTCCAGAAAGAGGCAACCAGAAAAGCGACAGTGTCAAACTGCAGTGGCTTCCCTGGACTCAGGAGGGTCAACTCCAGAGTCCTCCCTGTGGCTGGAGCTCTGCCAATGGGCCTCTTATGCCAACGCCAGGTGTGGCTGCCCCGCTCTTTCTTTGAGCCCCCATGCCAGGCGGGGTTTCATTTCACTGCATAAGGCAGCTCAGCCCGCCCTCCCTTCGCCCTCAGCGTTTCATGGCGGGGGAAACGGCCAGGCCAGCAGGCGGTGCCGCCTTTGCGTCCCACGAAGGGAGCGTCTATGTGGTGTCCAGGTGCTACGGAGCACAGCGCGGCCTGGGAGACCCGCGGGGAAGCTCAGGTGTTTGTGGTCCCTGCGGGGAAACGGAAGCCCCGAGAATCCCGCCTCCACTCATACAAGGGAACTGTTGCAAAAATAGCGCTTCTGCCATTTCCTCTGCAGGCGGAAGGAAGCTTGTGCTGCTAAGGTCTTGCCAAGCTTCTCCCGCCGCCGAGGCCCAACCCGGCCTCCCCAGCCAGGGGCTGCCCGGGCTCATTCCCCGCTGCTGCTCGGCCTCCAAACTCCGGCAGCTCCGATTTCTGGCTGCAGCGAAGGCGGAGAGACACCTGCCCGGCGGCCCCAGCCCAGCCCAGCCCAGGCGGCCCCTTTGCAGCGAGGGGCTGGGGGGGGGCAGCCGCCTTGCTCGCCCCCCGGCAGGACTACATTTGCAGGGCGAGGCTTCCCCGGATGCAGTCGCGGCAACTTCCCTTCGGCTCGTGGGAGCCTCGTCTTCCCCCCGGGGCCAAGAACCAGCCGGGAGGGCGGCCCCGGCCTCAGCCGCCCCAGGGAAGGCCTGGCCGTGTCTCGGGTGGCGCCCACGCGAGCGAGCCTCAGCCCGGCATCGTCTCCGAGAAGGCTGAGCCGCTCGCTTCCTCCCGACCAGCCCGCCGGGTGACTGAGGGGGGGGGGCGAGGAAGGAAGCGCCGCGTCCATCCAGCCGCCGCCCGCCCCGGCAGGTGGGTGCGGCGGTTCACCGGGGAGACGATCCGGCGGAAAGCACGACTCACGCCGCCGCCCACCCACCTCCTTGCGGGCCACTTTGGCCTCGGCGTGCCGGAACTTGGACACCCTGAAGCGGCTCATGCTGCCTCCGCTGCCGCCGTCCAGCCTCGGGTCCGATTCCACGGAGGCCCCGCCCACGCCCACGCCCCCCCTCCCAGAATCCTCGCAGGGGAGGGGCCGCCCGCCACCGCCTGAGCAACGCCGCGCCTTCCGAAGCTCAGCCCTTCCCCGGCGGTGGCGCCGACGGCCGATACACCGGGCAGAACTGGCGCTTTATTGGCGGGCAGCGTCCGTCTTCAGGCGCCGCGGCTGCAGGGGGCTTCTTGCGGGGCGCGCCGAGCGCTCCTCCCGGCAGCTGCGAACTGGGCAAGCGCAGGGCCAGCCGGACTTCGGGCCCGCCTGAGGAGCCTCGCATCGGCCGCTTCTCCCCGGACCCTCCTCGCCTTCTCTGCTCGCCGCGACCCGCCACTCGGACGGCTTCCCTCCGTCCCAGCTCCCGGCTGATTGGTGGCGGGGCTCTGGGCCGCCTTCATCGGCTCTCAGTCGGTCCTTTCCGCGGCCCTCCGGCCCCGGGGAGAGCAATGGCCGGGCTGCCTCAGGGCTCCTCCAGGGCGGCTTCTTGCGGGCTACAAAGGGTCGCCTCTGTCCGAAGGGCGGCTTGGAGGCCAGCAGGGCCCCCCAAAAACCCTCCTGCCCACCGCCGTCCCCAGCCGCCCCCGCGGCTCTTCCCTTCTTTTATCTCTTTTATTTCAAAGATCTTTATTTTATAAGAAAAGACCTGCACACAATCACACAATCAGACACACCGACACACCGAGGGCTCTCCATTCCCCTCCGCTGGTAGCTCCGAGCTCGCAAAGCGGGATTCTCCCCGCTCCGGCAGGGCGGCTGGTGGCGGAAGGCGGGAGGAAGCGCCCGCCTGTCCCGGGGAGGAGAGCAGCGGCCCCTGTCCCGGCCATGCCCTCCGCTTGGACCGGCTCCGCTTCCCTCCGTCCAGCCCTTCTCCGGGGGCTCCGGCTTTCCCCGCCCCTCTGGAGGACGCGCTCTGGGCTCCCGCCCCCCCCGCCCCCCCCGGGCTAGTGCCGAGCTTCCCTTCCCTTCGCGTGTGGAGGGGGATGGGCGGGCAGGGGCGCAGAGCCACGTCCAGGCGGCCGCTCCGGATACGCGCCCTTCAGCCCTAGACCGAGAACGGAGAGGGGGGTTACTAGGACCCAGGAGCAGCCCGAGCTTCGCGTCAGCGGGATTGACCTCTGAAAAAGGTCGGCTGAGCCCTCCCATAACGCTGGGCGGTGCGCTTGCGCACTCGGACTCCCGGCTTACCGGGCTGAGGAGCGCAGGCGCGCTGCGACTGTGCTACGCAAGATGGCGGCCGGCTGCGTCTCACGCTGGCTGGCGGAGGCGGCAACCGCTGCCGGGAGCTCCCGGGCGGGCGGCGGGGAGCCGCGGCGCCTGGCGCTGGTGTTGGCTCTTGGCCGCTGGCGGACCGTGGCCCCCGTCGCCTCTCGCGCGGCCCTGGCGCCGCGGATGGGAAACCGCTCCGGTAAGAAGTCGGGAACGACAAGCGCGCCTCTGAGGACGAGCAGAGTGTCCCCCCCTCCTCTTGCCGGCCTGGCAGGGCGACGCCGGGCCCTCGAGAGAGGCCTCAGGAGGGGTCGGCTCATTATGCTCGGCCTTGGCCGCGCGCGGGCGTCTTGCCCGGGGAGCCGGAGATAGGCAGCCGGATGGGGGATCCGATCTGCGGCGGGGCTCGGCCGTCGGGGCTGCCTCTGCGCCTCCGCCCTTCCCTCGACGCCGGCAGCCGCCTTGATGCTCTGCTTCGCTTTGCGCAGGAATCCGACCGCTTCCTCTCGTCTGGGCAGCCTCGATTCACACCAGCTCCTCCAGCAGCAGCAAAGAGGATTATTACCAGATTCTGGGAGTGCCTCGCAGCGCCAGCCAGAAGGAGATCAAGAAGGCCTATTATCAGGCACGGCCGCTTCTCCGAGGGGATGCAGGGCGGGGGGTGTCTGACCATAAGGGGCCAAATAGCACTGGGCAGCAGAGCACTCTCCTAACCAGCCTGCCTGCCAGTCTTTTTCCTCTCTGGCATTGTGTCCTTCTTCCCCTTCTCAACCCTGCCTCAGTCGTTGGGGCTACTAATTGCTTAAAAGCTGGTTTCACTTATATGTCTGTTTACTCCATGTACGTGAAATAAACAGCAACCTCCCATCGTGACTGAGATTTCGTCATAAGACTAGACTACCGCTTGGGGAATTCATTCTGTAATATTGGATTATTCTGACATTCCCAGGCCAATTTCTAAGTGTTGCTGCATAACCCATGAACTGATGAAGGCCACTGAGATTTATTCTGTTGCTTTAAACCCTCTTGTTTAATTTGGCTTTTTCAAGCCCATTACTTCTAAGGATTCTGAACTGCATTACAAATGTGGGGTGCTCAGTATATGATTATGATCCGTGGTAGAAATGAAATAACGTTTTATCTAAAATACTATATAGGCAAAAATACCCCAGAAGATAAAAACTATTTTAACAGTTCAATATAGCTGATTTAAAATTCATTGCATGAATTGCCAACAAAGACAAGAATGACAATCTCTTGTCCACAATTTTTACTTTTGTGTTTTTGTTTCTTTGCTTAGCTTGCCAAGAAATATCACCCTGACACCAATAAGGATGACCCTAAAGCAAAGGAGAAGTTTTCTCAATTGGCTGAGGCCTATGAGGTAGCATACTTACTCTGCCTTTTACACTCCGTGGCTTGGGAACTGGGGCCCCCTAGATGACTGAGCTCTTGTATCATTGGCAGGTCTTGGGAGATGAAGTAAAGCGGAAGCAGTATGACGCTTACGGTACAGCGGACTTTGGCTTTGGCTCTGGCTCGGCAGGTTCCGGGCAGCAGTACAGGCACACCGGCCCAACTATTGACCCTGAGGAGCTGTTCAGGAAGATATTTGGGGAGTTCTCGCAGTCCCCTTTTGGAGACTTTAGCACTGTTTTTGACCAGCCCCAGGAGGTAAAGATGAATTGCAGCCTAGGCCCTTTGGGTTTTCATTCCTAACATCTGCATAAGAGATCCTATGCAAATGATGAATCTTTAAGAACTACCAGATATTCAAAATTAATCGATAAATTTACTCCTTTGTGATCACTCAAGTTGATCAAGGTTTTGCTATCTTAAGGACAAAAAAAAGTGCATTTAACAATTACAATGATTTTGCCCACATTCATGTCTAAACACAACATTATTTTTATTCAAATTCATTAGGTATCCTTTTTAATATTTAGATTTTAAGAGGAAAATAATAATGTGGAAATCTGTTAACAAAGATGGATTTCCAAGAGAAAATAGTGTGAAGAAGCAGGTTACAAATTTGATTTTTGATTCGTTATGATTAACAAATTTGATTTGTATTGTGTTGGTCTTTTTGGTTGGTTGGTTTGCTTTGGTACAAAGCAAAAGTGTTGACTTCTGGTGATTGCCTGGATTAGTCCCTGCAGTTTCCTTGGCAAGATTTTCTTTCTAGGGCTGAGAGAGAAGGGCTGGCTGAAAGTCACCAGCTGTTTCTGTGCCTAAGGCAGGACTGCAACTTACAATCACCCAGTGTCTAGCTCAGTGCCTTGATCACTGCACCAAAATGGCCCTCTCACTGTTCATACATATAATTAATTTTCTGAAAGGTGCCACAGTACTCTTTCTCAATCTAGACATATTTTTATTCTTCCTTTTGTTCTACGTGATATGCAGAATGTTGGCTTGGAACTGTGAGCTCCAAACACTGAATTTTTTTCTCTTCTGCAGTACATCATGGATCTGACATTCAGCCAGGCGGCAAAGGGCGTCAACAAGGAGATCATGGTGCAGATCAATGACAACTGCCAGCGCTGTGATGGCAGAGGGCACGAACCGGGCACCAGAATAGTGCATTGCTCCTACTGCAACGGGACTGGCACAGTAAGGGCAGGGCAGGTGTCAGCAAGCTTTGGTGCCCAGTCATTCCCTGTCATTCAGCTTTAGAGGAAGAAAGCTGATTCCTTGCTTCAGGTTACGGACCCTGATAATTATGTGCCTACTGGGGTCCAATCCCCCCCCCCCGACCTTTCACTCCCTGCTTGGAGACTGTGGTGGAACTCCTCGTCTTCTGTTGGAGAAGCCATTACAACACAGAAATGAAATTTCCTGGCATCTCATGTTTCCTTGTGTATTCTTTTGGACAGGAGACGATCAACACAGGCCCGTTCGTCATGCGTTCGACGTGTCGGCGGTGCGGAGGGCGGGGTTCAGTTGTAACTAACCCATGTGTGATTTGTCGTGGCTCTGGCCAAACCAAGCAGAAGAAGACAGTGATGGTCCCAGTCCCAGCAGGTATGTATGTACCGAGTGCTCCTAGGGCAGAATAACGGCTGCTCTTCTGAAGTGAAACAGCAGGGAGGAAAACCGGTCCTTGCATAAATCAGAGCTGGGCAGCTCCAAACAGTGAGAACAGGATCCTAATGTCTTCAGCCTCCAAATCAGGGGAAGGAAAAATGAGGTGCTGGGTGAAAGGTAACCCTAAGTGCCTTTGTTTGGCTTTAGGTGTGGAGGATGGGCAAACAGTTCGGATGCCTGTCGGAAGGAAAGAAATTTTCATTACTTTCCGGGTGCGTACTGACCTGCAACTTTGCCATGTCATGCCATGCTTAAAACTGGTTGGCTGCCTGCATTTGCTGAGTCCTTGAACTGTTCCTGGTTCCAGGTTCAGAAAAGCCCGGTGTTCCGGAGAGACGCTGCTGATATCCACTCTGACCTCTTCATCTCCATAGCACAAGCTGTTCTTGGAGGGACAGCAAGGTCGCCCGGCCTGTATGAGACGGTCAACGTTATGGTACGTCCCCTGCCACCAATGCAGAACAAGCGAAATGGCTCATCTGTGGCTCGTCTCTGAATAGAGACCCAAAAAACATTTAAGGGGGTGTTATCCTTTTGCACGGAAAGCCGTATTTCTTTCCTGTGGAAGGGCTGTTTTTGCATGGAAAGGATCAGATTGGCGCTTCTGTTCTGAAGCAGCTGTGGTCATTTGCTTGGTATTTTCGGTTGCCCTCATTTTGCTTCAAGAGAAAATTTGACATTTTCTATGATGTTCTATTTACAGGCCAGGGTTTTAAATCTTAAAACGTTCACTCCCACGACTGCTTTGGTAATGGCGGCTGAGTCTCAATTTATGAGATACAGTAAGAGTTCAGGAGCATTGAGTGAAAAACATCTGAAAAGCTTTAACCTTCTTTTTTCTGTGCTTTCCTAGATCCCTCCTGGCATCCAGGCTGACCAGAAGATTCGGATGAGTGGGAAGGGAATTCCCAGGGTGAACAGCTACGGTTATGGAGACCACTACATTCATATCAAGGTCAAAGTTCCCAAGTAAGTGAGAAGACTGGGCATTTTGGGAGACAGGGTAGAAGAGGTAATTGGTGGCCTGAAAGGGGCCTTTGAGGCAGGGAGAAGCGTCTGTTGCTTTTGCAGGACCTCCATGCCCAAAGAGGCTGGCTTTCCTCCAGAGCCCTCCATTGACCTGTCTTATTGCACCTTCTCCCTCTCTCCTGCAGGAGGCTGACTGATCGCCAGCGAGCCTTGATGCTGAGCTATGCAGAAGATGAAACTGATGTAGAAGGGACTGTGAATGGCATCACCAGCACAACCACTGGTGAGGCTGAGAAACTGTCAGATCCTGGCTTCATTTTGGGGCTAGCAGGTCGTTTTTGGTTATGGTTGAACCGCTGGGTCCAGCGGTGTAAACTATGGCCTTGAATGGTGTTGACCACAGTGGAACTACAAAATCCTGGAAGGCACAGCCTTCTACTCAGATGGTGTCACCATTTTCCCTTAGGCAGGAAAAGGTTACTATTACTTGTGTTTGCCTAATAGGGTTACCCTATTAGGTATAGGCAAGTTTAGCAAGTCCACCAGGCAGGGGGAGGCACTTTGCTGTCATGTACAGGTGTTTCTCTATGACATTGACGTGTGTTAGAATGCGTACTTTTGTGGAGATCATAGTTTCGCAATCGGTGAAAGAATAGAGAGGCTGAAGGATAAGTGATAGAAATAAAACTGTAATGACGAGGCAGCCAAAATTGTTGCCGTGTGCAGGAAGTGTCAGCAACCATGTATAGCACGACAGGAGTTGTCA
The DNA here is from genome assembly GCA_032467955.1 of Pseudoxenodon macrops. Classification (NCBI taxonomy): domain Eukaryota; kingdom Metazoa; phylum Chordata; class Lepidosauria; order Squamata; family Pseudoxenodontidae; genus Pseudoxenodon; species Pseudoxenodon macrops. Next base: position 56,552 of record JANHFT010003669.1, on the reverse strand, counting down.
TTTGAACATTCCTCGTGTCCTGGGCAAAGATGGCCTGAGGAAGGGAGGCATCTTCTCACCTTCAACTCCCTCCCCCCCCAAAGGCTGGGAAATGGCCCGAGGTGGACAGGGACCCTTCTCACAACGCATATTGACCAAGCTCTCTGCTATTTGTGTCTAGGTGGCAGGGGCACGACTAGCACAGGGGCAGGCAAGGAGAGGCCTGAGGCAGGGGACGGCACAGAGGGATTCCTAGCTAAACTTAAGAAAATGTTTAGCTTCTGATTAACTGCACCAGAGGTAGGAAGCCTCTTGTGATCTTTCCATGCGCAGGTCTCTGTGTTCGCTGTTTGCAGAAACGGGAGGGAGGGAGGATGAAGCTGTAGGAAAACCTCTCCGGAGCAGACACATTCCTTGCTGATGACTGGACAGACACCCTGCTGCCTCTGGGTCTTTTCTTGCACCCCCCAAGCTGCTTCATCGTGCTCCCAGCACTCGTAGGGCAGTAGCTGAACAGAAAAACAAATACAAGGACCAGAGGAGTGGGCATTAGTAGCTGCAGTTTCCATCCCTTGGTATTATACTAAAGACGCCTGGTATCGTTGCAGAAGAGCTTGCATTTAGTTAAACATTCCTCAATTCTTGTATCTATGAGCCTCCCCAAAACATTGCAGCAAATCCAGAGCCTTAAAAGTGACTTTTGGGGCTGGGGGCACCGGAGTCCTGGCTCGGCTATTGAGAGAATGGTTAACTAGATCTGTCCACAGTCTTTGTGAAGGTCACAGACGTCCCTCTTTCTTTTGGCTGTAGGTAAACGTTCCACTGGAAACTAGGTGATGGGGCAGCAGCAGTCTGGAAGGCTTTGGAACTGAAGATGGACACCTGTTGAAGGTCCACGGCCCGATGGCTCCATTGAAGGAAGAAGGCCTCTCCTCTAGATGTTAGATTGCAACACTTTCAACGTTGGGGGGTTGTGAAAGGTCCTTGGCCTTCCTGGACTTATTTCTCTCTGAACAGAGCAGACTGCTGGGGGTGTGGGGGTGTCCTGAGGAGCAAAAATAAAGTGTACCTTGTACCTTGTGAGTACAGAGTCCTATCTTGAGGTTTGAACAAATTCCCCAGACAACTCCCAAGATCACCCAGCCTCACACTCCTTCAGCAATGTGGCCATGGAGCTTTGCTCCAGAAGGGAGAGTTTCAGCCACGGATTGGGCGGAAGGAGCCTCTTGGAGGAAAGGGCCATGTACGAGATCACTGATCCCAGGAAGGGAGTGGCTAAAAAGCAGACAGGTAAGCAAGTGATGGGAGGCACCCTTTGCACCTGAGCCTGCATGAAAGATCGCTGGAGAGACCTGCCCGCTTCTGCTTTCAAAAGTCGATCGGTTGGGATTGGGGGGCGGCGATGCAGTCATGCGACCGCACGGAGTTGCCTCGCTCTGCCGGAGCTCTTCCAGTCTGGGCGCTCTGCTGCCTGGGCGAACGGGCGGCCCCGGCGGACGGTTGCGCAGAGCCGGGAACGGCCGCTAGTCTTGCGCCTCCGCCCTTCAAGGTTGAGCCCCGCCCTGCAGGGGGCGCTGTGCTGCCTACCAGACGCGGCTCATGCATATTCAGCGCGCTTTGTCCGCGTGACAGAGGGAGGCGGAGCCAGCGGGGCGGCCGCGGGGTGACCGGAAGAGCCGCCGGAGGAGGAGCGGCGGCTGGCAGGTAACCGGCGGGCGCGCCAGGGACGTCGGCCCG
>JANHFT010003669.1:21784-34735 GCA_032467955.1 Pseudoxenodon macrops | reverse complement strand
AGCAGGCAGGATCTGTCCTTGTTGTGAAAAAGCCGTGGAAATGGCCAGAGTGAAGAAAGCGCTCAGTCAGAGACACCAGAAGCAGCCGCTCTCCAAGGGAAGGAAGTTTGGGGTGCTAAGATTTTTTTTGTAACTTTGCTCTGTTTCAGTCCCTGTCTGAGGTTTTTATTCTTGATGTTTCTAGCCAACTTTGAGGATTGCCCTTAAAGATGGGATTTATGTTACAAATTCAGGCTTTGGCAATTTCTTGTGTGGTTGCGAGAGCAGAGCTAGCCAGGTGCTGGTCCCTGTTCACACGTGGGACTGTCCCCCTTTCCCCCTGCAGTGCTCGGACAACATCCCCCCAGGGTACGAGCCCATTTCCCTGCTGGAAGCCCTGAACGGCCTGCGCTCCGTCTCGCCCTCCATCCCCTCGGCTCCCCTCTATGATGAGATCAGCTACTCCGGGGTGCTGGACGGCCTCCCTCCACCTAGTAGGCCCCTCGTGGGGCTTGACCGAGGAGGTGTGGAGAGCAGCCACCAGAAGAACAAGCGCAGCAAATCTCCGGACAGGTGAGCGGCCAAGGGCTAGCCCGGCCCAGCTCTTCACACAGATCCCTCTTGCTTCCCTGCGGGAGGGAGAGATGCTGCCTTTCTCTTAACGGACCCCATTTGCAGTGCCCTCCGGTCCCCCTCCTCACCGATCCATGAGGAAGACGAGGAGGAGAAGTTCTCGGAAGACCTGGGCCTGGAGCCGCCTCTTGCTGGGACGGGGCACATCCTGGGTGAAGACAGCTCCCCTGAGGTGAACGTCTCTCCCTTTTAGAAGGGCCCTCGCATCCTTGGCAGGCGGCAGTCAGCCCGGCTCCATGGTTTGCGGAACAAAGGCCGTGTGGAGGAACAGCCACGCGTGTCTTGGAAGCAGCAGTTTAGCCCACGCCAGAGTGCACCGGACCTTGTGGCTGAGCCCTGCACCCCCTGGGACCCTCCAGGCCTTCTTGGGCCGCTCCCGAGAGACCCCTGTGGAGACCCTTAGCGCAAGCACATGGGCCATGAGGTTAAAGAGGAACCTTATCCCTTGGGGGAAGGGGGGGCGCAGCTCCCATGAGTCCCGGATCTTCCCTACTTCTTCAATACTTGAGGGGCAGATGATCGTTTTCTCTGGGGGCGTTTGGGAGCCCCCCCCCCCCAAGGGCTGGAAGGCACTGCTGAAGCTTTTCCCTGCTGCCTTGGAAGGGTTTTCTTTGGCAAAGCGGAGACAGGCATGTAACATAAAATGAAATATAAAGGCACAGTAGAGTTCCCTTTCTGACAGAAGTGCCTGGTTTACACGCAACATGAGGTGCAGAGCTAAGCTTGCCCTGTTCTCCCCTCCTCCAGAGCCTGGCAGCTGAAGAGGTCAAGGTCATTGCTGCCCTGCCACCAGGTGAGTCCACTGGGGATTCAGGAGGGCAGGATGCCTTGGGGAAGGAGGCTTGCTCTGTGCCAGGGCTGCTGGGGGACAGATAATTCCCTCTTGTGGATTTCAGCCCCAAAGGGCCTGGCAGAGAAGGGTGATGGGACGAAAGACAGAGGACGGACGCCGGGACGCCTGCTCTGTGCAGAGGAAGCCCCTGGGCCAGACGAATGGGGTTGGGCCCTGCTTCAGCTTTTCCCAATGGGCTGCCTCTGCTTCCCCCCCAGGTAGCCAGCCTGCCTCCGGGAAGGACCTTGTCCAGGAAAGCAGCAAATCCTGCGAGGCCAAGGCCCTCCAGAAAATGGAGAGAGAGCTGCCTGCTGATGTCTACCTGCCAGGTAAGGGCCCGCAAGGCACTTGGGGAGTCTGGCCTGGGTCTTGGGGCTCCTTCCTTGAAGCCGGTAGGAAAGAGCCCAGCTTCTCCGAAGCTTCCTTTCCTTTTCCTACTTTCCTTGCTTCTGTAACTCCCTGGGGGCTGCAATGGAGAGGGCTGGGTCTGCCCCCTCCTAGCCTTCCTGCACAAGGAAGATGGAGCCGCCGCAGACCAACGTTAAGAGGTCCAACTGTGTGTTGTGGGTCTGAAGAGGGCGAGAAGCGGTGGCTCAAGAGGGGGCCTGGTCAGTGTCTGTCTGCGGACAAAGTGGGGCAGATGGGAACCATTCCTTCTTGGAGCGCCATGTTTGGCCAGACAAGGGGCATCATCTATTCTGAGCCTTTTTTCTAACATCTCCCTCCTTTCTGTCTGCCCTCCGGCCCTGCCCCACCTGGGCAGCCCTTGGCCTGGACGCCTGCTCTGTTGGGATAGAGGAGTAAGCCGGTACGTCTTCCCTTTCCTTCCTGCGCGTCAGCAGACGCCTTCTCTGAAGCTGGGTTGGGAAAGGGAAAGGGCAGCTCCAACCGGGTGGGTTCTTGTTCTCGTCTCCGGGGAGCTGCGAGTTCAGTTGGTCCTTTTTGGCCACTGCCATCCAGAGAGGGTGAAACAGGCTCGGCTCTTCCAGCAGTTTTGCAGCACCAAGCAGCTCCTCTCTGCAGCCCCAGGAGCCCCAGGGCTACCACACTGCTGAGCTGCCTGTTCTCTTCTCCAGGGTCTTCTGACTTCACCGGGGCCCTCCCAAACCACGGGAGCAGCAATTCTGGGCAGCCCTTCCTCTTCCTTCAGCCTCACCTCCGCGTTGAAAATGGGCCGAACCCATCCTAAGTACCTGGCCCAAGAACTCCAATCACCCAGGCCGCCCACCTGCAAGAAGGCGTGGGCCCTTTTCCTCTCCTCCCCTCCCCTCCGCCCTGAAGGGACACAGCTTCAGGCACAAAGCAAGATGGACGTGTTTTTTTCCTTCTTTGGGCTAGTCTTGGGCCAGCACCCTGTCTCTTTTCTGGATATGTGTCTTTGTACGGACGTGCATGACCCCTTTGTAGCCGTGATGGGAAAGACCCCTTCCCAGTCTGCTGCCATGGGCTGCCCTCCCCCCCAGGGGGGACCCTTTCCAAGCCTCTGCTCTCTCCCTTGGCCATTCTTGGACGCAGCAGGCCATTTGGGGCCTCTGAGGGCAGCCGGGCTCAAGCGGCTCCCCACACCCAGGCCTGTGAGTAAAGAGGGCTGTTTTCTCCTCCTCCCTGCCAGATGCACCTCCTGCCACCTGCTGATTGTAGCCACTGTTCTGGGACTTTCTCCCCCTCCAGGCCGGCCCTCGTGACTTGTGCAGGAGGCCCCTTCTTCTGCTACCAGCTACTCCCTGCTGCCCTCCCCACCTCCCTGCAAGTCTCCTCCAGTGCCTGTCTTCTTTCCACACCTATGTGGTGTGTTCCTATATTTATAGTAATAAACCTTTTGGTGTCACTTTCTGGTGCTGCTCATCATTTGGAGCAAAGGGAGGGAGGTGATGGCTTCTCAGCTGTTTGAAATAAAAGTATAAATTCTAACACCATTGTTCTCGCAAGGGTGACCAGACCACAGCTACCTTGTGGCTCTTCCTCAGGTTTCTCAAGGTTGTTTAGGGCCTTCCCTGCTACCCCAGGGGATCTTCGCAGCAGCCGGTTAACTCCACCATTGCTTTGCAGGCAGCTTATGCCCGAGGTTCCCAGCAAGCTGCAGATGAATGTGACCCAGGTTTTCCACATCACCTCTCGATGCCATTTCATTCATACCCTTAGCAAAATTCAGCACCTCCAACAGCCAAAGTTTTCACCCTAATTTCACTGCTTCTACCTACTTGGGAGGGCTCAGCAGTCAGGCAGCTGCTGGGCAGATTTGCAAGGGCCTTTCCAGTTGCATCTCCTGGAATCAACAGCCCGCTATTTAAAGACAAGATTTCAACTCCCTGTAATTATTTCTGAAAGGATGAGTCTTAGCTGGAGACCATTCCATGCAAAAATGGAAGAAAGAGAGGCTGTCCAAACCTCGCCTTGCTCAGCACCTCCATCAAGCTCCACATCTGCTCCCAGTGCATCTCTACCGGGTTTAAAGACGACACCCAAGAATCACCCACAAAACAAACCCCTTTAATCCAAGACAGTTAAAATGACCGGCTGACGTGCTATTCAATAAATAAGGAGAGGGGCCAATACAAACGCCTTTCGGGGGAGGAAGGGGAGAATTTGCTTACACAACAGGCAGGCATACAGCAATGATGGAGATCCACTATTCAGGAATCATAAACTGAAACACGGATGATGAAACTGCATCGTCGGCATTTTCAAGCAAGAGGTGGTTTGAAAGCACAAAACCTTTCAGGAAGATGCTACGCTGAGCCTGGCATTGAAATGGTCCTTCCACTTGGAAGACAGGAGGCCACGTGCAGCACAGCCAAGAGATGCCACAGGCCTCTGGCACAAGCCACGTCATTGCAATGTGGCCTCACCAACTGAGCAAATTCTGAAGGGTGTTCAGTACATCATGATGGTGTCGCTTGTCCTCATGATTGACCGTTGGTCCTTCGGGCTTTCCTAACCTTTTACTCCAGACGCTGCCATCGGGAGGCTGAGGGGGTTCCCAGAGAAGGGCAAGCTCTGCCCGAGGTGCCGTAGAGCCTCGTAGGCTGATTTCCCTTCGGCAGCACAACCAGCCCCTCTGCCCAAGGCCTGCTGGGAGCAAAGCGCAGCACCTCGGGAGCATGGAGCTCTTGGAAACGCAACTGTCCGAGGGCAGGCAAGGGAGTGGACCTTCATTGGGGCCGCCCAGGCTCTTCCTACCAACAAATACAAGCCAAGAATTCCAGTTTAGCACTAAAGGTGTAAGCCTGCTGCTTTCTCAAGTGTTTGCAGTGAGCGGTGACCAGGAGCACATGCCTTCTGGGAGGCATGTGTGCTTACATAATCAGTTGGGTTATGTAAACTGCCTGGAGATGCAGGTCTTCGGAGGTGATGCTACTTATCTAGGTGCAGGGGGGGGGGAGGCCCCCCACAGCACCTTTGGAGAAGGATCAGCACTATTGGCCCTTGAGACAGCTAGAGTTCATCCATAAGAGGGGAAGCCATGCAAGGCTAAATACCTGGCCCTTTGTCACAAAAGTTTATACCAGGGATGGGGACTCACTTGTGCAAACCACGGCTGGTCCCACAGAGGTCCAACGGGCCAAAAGGGCTTAAGACGGCACACCCGTTTTGCAAGGTCTGTTCAAGCTGCCTGCTTCCGCTGCCGTTGCCCTCTGGGGCCCAAGGCAGAGGGAGGGAGAACAGGGCAGCATCTCGGGCCCTGACTTGGGGGCATTTCCCACCCCCAGCTCTTCCCCTACTTCCAGTCTACACTTCAAGGCCAAGTTCAGACTAGCAGAAAGCAAGAAATACAGGTGTGTCTATCCTTCGGCACACACATTTTAGCGTGAAAGAGCCAAAGGCTCCCGTGGGCATGAACTGCTCAGCCAAGGGAGGCCTTCCTGAAAGGGACGCAGAGATGCCGAGCAATGACCACCCGGGAGGCCTCAGCTGCCAACAGTCCTTTTGGTTCTAAGGTGCCCCTCGTGCCAAACATCTCCCCACTGCAGAAAGGTTGGTTGGGGGCAGAGCAGCCTGGCCATTGCCCTGCAGTGCCGGAGCAGCAGAACTGCCTGTTTTCCTTCTGCTCGGGCTGAAGAGGGGAAAGTAGCAGCAGCAGCAGCAGCAGCAGGAATTCTGCCAAGTCCACAAACGATTGAGGGTTGAAGCCATGTCAGCTGTGCAACCGCAGGGATGCGGAGAAGGACTCCCTAGAAAAGAACCAGGATTTGGACCCGTCAGTGAGCAAGCATCTGCTCTGCCAGCCCAGCCCAAACAAATCACTCCACAGGAACAGAGAGGCACCCGCTACTTGCTCCAACCCAGGAGTGTTTTATGACACAGATTGTTGATGAATTAACTAGCAACGGTCATGGAGGGCAACCCTTCCAGGAACACAGCCAAACTGTTGGCCTGAGCCAGGCATCTCTCCCTCCTCACCCCATTTGAATGCATTACTAAAATTACTTTTCCCTTATATCGGTAACAAGGGAACTAATGATGGTCGTCAGCCCTACGTGTCCTGATCCACCAAGACCACAAAACAAGGCAATGGGGTGGTTGCCTACCTTTGGGTCACATGGTCCGGCTATATTCAATGCCGCTCTTGGCTGAAATGCCCGACCAAGGCAAAAGGCTGCAGAGGATGTTCTGGGCTTGGCGATAAATCCGCTGGGGAATTGTGCAGGGGCTCAGATTGGCCAAAGTCGAGCCAATGTGCTGAAGATAGTCGGTGCTCTGCTGTTAAGGAACCCACCAGACCAGGAGAGCAGCTAAAAGCCAGAGGGGATCATGTGGGCCCGCAATTGCCCACGAGTGCCACGGCAAAGACCTGATTTTTTGGCTCGGAGTACCAGGTCCCTATAAAAAAAGAGGCTCAGACTTTGGCTTCTCCTCACCTGGACCCGGGAGGTTGTTTCTCAAAACTCACAAGCTGGCCAAGGAGCAGCCAGATCATTAGCAAAGGATATAAAATTGTCCATGGCGGGTGTCCCCCATTGATGTAGAGGACGTAAGTGAAGCCATCTTTGAGGACCCCTCTGATGGAATAATAGTAGGGCAAGTAATGATGCTGCTTAAAGTCTCTGTTTTCATAGAAATGTATTGCCGTGTTGTTGGTGGTCAGGACGTGCAGGTAAATGGCCTTGCAGTGATCCTGGGCAGTTGTCGAAATGTGATCTTTCAGGCTTTCCAACAGAAGAGAACCTGCCACCAGACCAGCAGCCTTGTTAGAAAGGGCCCACTACCATTATATTGACACAGGGCTTAAACTGATCAATTCACAGATAACTGGCTCTTTATTCTGGAGCAGGAATTGCTGCACATTCCTTCTCCGCTGCCAGATCATTCTCTTTCACACCAGGGAATCCATATAGGATGAGATCTTGCCAGGACAGTGGACACACACAATTGCAGAGTAGGGTCAGAGAAGTAAGATCCGCATTTTAAAAAGCACGGTGTGCATAATAACAATGTAGCTCTTGCTCTCCTGACATACATACGTAGCCAGTTTTTTAATACCATTTAAATACTTGCAAACAATACAAATATTAGAAACACGGTTACCTATGCCATGCTTTCGAAATTCTTTCACCACTCCCAGGCTTAGAATGTAAGCAACTTGAGTATCAACTGGAAAACCAGAAGCTAAAATATCACCATCCTAGAGAGAAACTCAAGAGAAAGACACAGTGAGGATACAGATGTACCAAGCTTTTTTTTCAAGAATGCTCAATGTCTATTGAATGTCTGGGAATGGTTTGGATAGGAAGGCAGGAAAGGAGGATTTGGGGCCCATTGGCAAATCGACCCTTATGCTCAAAGGGTTAAAAAAAAGAGGAAAGGAAACAGGTGGTCCCAAACAAATATCAAGAAGATAAAGAGTTGGTAGGGCAGACCATAAAGTCCGCCCCAAGTCTCTGTTAGTGATGCAGTCTGTACCCTTTAAAGCTTCACAAGAAAAGCCTGAAGATTAGTGAGTTGCCCCATCATTGGAAAGCACAAGAATGATTTGGTGGGGAGGCCAGGATGGTGCAAAGGCCTAAGAGAAGCAAAGGCTATGCAGAGCAGAACCTCAGTATTTACCTCTTTGTGCACTTTGCCTCGACTCTTGATCTCAGCAACTATCATGCCCACAATGGTGCCACGGTAAGTCGCAGCCAGGGAAAAAAACTTCTGGTTGGAGGTGATGTCCTGATACCATGAGTCAGGGTATCTGTGGAAAAACAGCACAGTAGTGAAAGGAAGGAACCAATGATTTTCACATATACAGGGATACCTGCCTCAAACCATAACATCCCAATAAAAAGAAAATGTTGGGTCATTAAACATGGTGGAGACAACCTTTGCACTAAGCAAGGACAGATTGAATGGCCTTATTGCTGGGTAGGGAGTTGAACGAGATGATAATTTTATTCATGAAAACATTATCACCTCCAAGTTGTCGACTTTAAGCGGATACCCAGTCATGCTCCCTTTTACACAGTTCAAAGACAGATTTCATTCTGGCCTAGCAAGTGGCTACAGGCAGACAAACGCAACGTACTCAATGGGGAACCAATCACCACAGAGCTGTTTGACCGTGTCTATGTCATCATGACACAAAAGGCGAAGGTATATCTCGCTAAGTGCAGTCGGAGGCACCTCCTCTGTCATTCACACCTGCAAGGAAAAGAGAGGCGGTTGGTGGGGCTGAGGGTTTTGCTGCTAGGCTCCTGTTCATCAGTTCTAGCCCAAATCAAGATGTTCTAAAACTGCAGGAGTCCAGGCTCCAAAGCCACCAAGCCTGTTAGCTGCTCAAGTAATTTATCTGCTGCTTCTTTTGATAAAGGATTGAGCTACAATCCTTTTCCCACAGGAAATTACTGATAAAATGTTAAGCCAGTAGTCTGAAGGGCTGAGTAGGCATGGCTAAAACAACACTTAGCAAAATGCTATAGTAAGATTAAGCTGATTGACCAAGTACAAGAGAACAAAAGTACATGCAGGTTACAGGAGATGGTAAATTGATACCGTACTCTACTCTTAAACAAAAATGCCAAAAAGCCACATTAGTTACGTGGTAAAATTAAACCTCAGCCAGGGATCTAGATAATAGTTATGTTGCTATTGCATAAAGCACTATAAATAACCGTGTACACCTCCAGCAATACAGACATTTGCCTGTCAGATCGAGGGAAATTAAAAATACAGGAGGTCAGAAATACATTGCGGTCAGTTGTCCAGATACACGGAAAGGAAAACGGCAAAACTGCTCATCTTTATTCTCTCCAGAACATCTCTAGAGTTATTCAACGCCCGAACCATTTCACGTTGACTTATTTCAATGCAAATTCTTCTGCCCCTGTAACACAACTGAATCCAACCTGCCCCAGACAGTCAACGGAGTCCTCCATCCCCCCCCCCCAGCGATTAGGCCATTCAGCCCGTATTTCCCAGGAAGCTTTCCAGGAGGGGCTTTTCTCGGCCACTGCGAGGCCTTTCTTCTCCTCGCCCATCCCGGCAGGGGCCTCGCTCCGACCTTTGGAGCAGCGGGACTCCTCCTGCCCTGGCCGGCGAAGAGGGGCAGCTGGGGAGCCTCCGGGCAACACCCGCCCAGCAGGGCCCCGCCACCGCCGGGAGTCCTGGAAGGCCAGCGGCTGCGGGGTTCCGGCGGGCGGGCCTCTTGGGGCGGTGAGGGGGGCGATCCCGGCAAGGCCCGACAGCCGCGACCCTCCCTCCCTTCCTCCCTCGCGGCCGCTCACCTGAGAAGGGGCGGCAGCTGCCCCGGCTCCTCGCTCAGCGCATCCCGAACCAGACGCAGCGAGGCGGCGGAGCACCCCGCAATAAAGCACCGCCCCATTGGCCACCGCAAAGGGTCACCTGACTCGCGTGACCCTAGGAGGCGGGCCGACGCAGGCGCAGTACTTCGTCCGGGCGATCCTCCACTCAGAAGCAGTCTACCGGCTGCGGCCTTCGACGGAGAACGGAGCCGGCAGTCCACCTCGGGGCTGCTCCCGACCATGGAAGCTCCATCACTGCCATTCTCGCTCCGCCGGGCAGAGACCGATCGGCAAAGAAATACTGGAATTCCTAACCTGATGGCTCTCAACAGAAGCCAAGGAATAAATCTAACTTGCATGGAGGTGCAGCCTATTGACTCTCACCTCCAGCAAAACGCAGCTGCCCTCGCTGGCATCAGAAGCAACCCTAAGGAAGCATTTCTGCAAAAAAGCAATCTTTAAACTTTAAACTTTGTTGCATCTCAAAAGCGAAAGTTGTATCACTTTGTCCTAATTACTTTCAAAGACAGGAAATAATCTGGCCTTTAAAACAAGTTATTAACAAATGTGTGGTTTCTGTGAAACTTCAAAGGTCCAACAAGTTCAGGGATGAATCGGGCCCCAGAATGCATCTTCCCCTTAACCATGAAATGCATTTTAGGACTGGAAAGAAAGTCATCTCTTGATGAGGTCATACACTTTTAAAGGAAGAGACCTTTGTTACAGAAGGTAAACTCTTCCAAGTGGGCCTCTGCTTATCATAAAATATTCCTAATCATAATTTGTCAGCTAACTAAAAAAGATATTTCAGTGAACATTTTCTCTAATCAAATTTGGATTTACTATCCAACTCCTTGTACAGAAAATGCTAGAGACTGCGAGTTTTAAAGCAGAAATATTTTTAAAAATGCATTCAGGTTTTCCACATAAAGACTCACCAAAAAGCTTACAAAATGTGATTTAGCTCTCCTTTTGCCATTTTTACATAACTCTCCACTCCTTTTGTTTGGGGGACAAGAAAAAGTGTTACCCAAAAAGGTAATTGGCAACAAATCCCCCCTCCCCAAATCCTGCCTGCCTCTGTAGTGAAAAAATCATACCAAGTCAACAATAGGAAGGAAAAGACTCTTCCCCATTCAAAAGCTGGAACTGTACATCTTATGGCCAATCCATTATGCCTGCATCAGTGTTAATTCCGCATTGTTAATGTCCAGTACCATCAGTTCTCTCTTCCCAGAAAAGACAATCTCTTTCTCTGAGACTTGTTTCTCTAATAAATATAGAAATCCCACACACACAACTCCCAAACAATGGGCTCTCTTTCTAAGGCTTCCACGAGGCATGGAAAAGATGAAGTGCTGGAGCCGAGCTTTCAGCGAATGGGCCGGTATGGAAATGCCATGCCTGGCATGAAGGCCTGCACAGGGTGAGCAGGGTGAGCGGCGTGGGCAGGGTATCCAAGTGGAGGGGTATGGATGGGGGGATAAAATCCTGGGGGCAGAGCAGCATGGGCTGGCGGTTGGACTGGACCCGAAATCACTAGCTGGAGCAAGCTGTGGAGGAAGAAGAGACATGCCTCAGTGGAGAGTGGGTTAGCATTGCCGTCCCCCCCCTGCCCTGCTTCCATGAAGTATGGCATACTTCCTTACTTGTTATGTGGCAACCCAGAGCACACTGTCCTTAGATTCTCTGAAAGCAGAGGACAAAGTTATTAGGATAATGGGAAAAACCAATGTGGCCCATCTGCTGTATTACAACTGCCCCAGATTACCTAAGAAAAGGCTGCAGGAGCATAAGGGAAATTAGAAGGAGCAGATCTGGAAACAGAGATGTTCCACTTTGTCCCCCCCTTTCCTCTGCTCAAAAGCACACCCTCGGGTTCACCATCACACAAATACGTACCTCTTGTCCAAAGCAACACTCCAGAGGCCATGGCCACCTGCAAGACCTGGGCCAGCCGGTCCAGTGCCAGCTCAATCTCCTTGGCTGCATTGAGAGGGTTCAGCTTGTCAGAGAGAAGGCGCACATCCTCCACCAGGGAAGCCATTTGTTCCCCCGTCACCAGCCCAAGACGTCCATACAGGTTCTTCTCAGTCAAGTGCCCCTGAAGCAGCATCAGCACCTGAAGGATGCTGAGGTGCAGCTTGGAGTATAGCAGGTGGCAGTCCCTGTCAAAGCTGTCCGGCAAGTCTATCTTCCCACCAAGAGCCCCATTGGAGGGAGGCCGCTTTCGTCTCTTGTAAGCCAACGGGGCTTTCACACACCAGCAGATCAGGCCACAGAGTGGGGTGAGATCCAGAAAGCCAATGGGCGGACTTGTTACAATTGGTGTGTTCAGAAAGGTGATCAGGATCAACCGGGGGTCTTCGAAGATCCAGGAGACGACCATCTCCAGCAAATCAGGGGAAGGGATGAGGTCATCTGGAAAAGGGCGGAAAAACGTTGGTGGGGAGATAGCTGATCAACATGTGGCTCAGCTAACATATGTAGGGGCTCTTGGGTAGAAAACAGATTTGGATTTTTTTAAATCTTACTTTTATTAGTTTTATAAGTAATTCAAGGCGGTGAACATAACCAATGCTCCTTCCTTCTATTTTCCACACAACCACAACCCTGTGAGGTGGGCTGGGCTGAGAGGCAGCAACTGGTCCAAAGTCTCCCAGCTGGCTTTCATGCCCACAGGGAGGCCTAGAACTCTACATCTCCTGGTCTCTAGGCCACTATCTGAACTAGTAAACCAAAGTGGATCTCAGTTGTTCTAGAACAGTTTGTGTTTACATGTTCTAGAACTGGACATTAGCTTCCCCTTACTTCCAGATGCCGCCTCTGTCATGGTGTCACAGCGTTTCAACAACAGCCACATTTATTTCAGTACAGCTGGTGAGAACCTCTGTGTACCATTTCCCCCGTGAAACACCCAAGGCAGCTAATAATGCAGAAAGGTTAATGAATTAACTGTGTTAGTGAAGCAAAAGGAACACAATACTTTGATAGGCCAGAAGAGCCTATTCAGCCACCTTAGTGCCTGGGGGGGGGGTGCACACAAGCACTCATTGAAGCAATTGGCATCCCCAGAAGGAGCCCTGGGGTCATGGGCAAGGTGGATCACCCCTGGCCCTGCCCAGGAATCTGCAGGCCTTTGTACACCCAATTACAACGTCCCAGCCAGGCGCAGGCATAAGGACCAGCTGGGACTCTTGGAGCAGGGGCCCCGTGGCGCATACAGGATGGCTGAATGTGCGCAAGCAGAGAGGACGGTACCTGAGGACAGGTCGTAGAGCATGGCGACGGCAGTGATGAACTGGCAGCAGAATCGAGGGCTGGCGCTGAAGATGTGCTGGAGGGTCTGGACAGAGCCGGGCCCAAGGCTGCAGTAGTCGTCCACCAGCGCCCGCGCCAGCCTCACGCAGTAGACGGCCGGGGTGCGCTGCAAGAGAGGGAGGGGCCAGGCCCGGGTCAGGGTGAGGCCGGCTGCCCCCCTGCCCCCCTCCCGCCGCCTCCCGGAGGCGCACCTGCAGCCAGGAGGCCACGCACTCGAGCACGGGCACCCGGCCCACGGCCACGGCCACGGAGACCAGCTTGCCCAGGAGCGCCATGCGGCTGTCGTCCGCCTTGTTGCCCTGCGGGGCGAAGAGCGCCGAGAAGACCACCTGCCGCACCGCCTCCTTGCTCTGCTCCTGGAAGTAGCCGCACAGGGTCTCCAGCAGCTGCAGCTCCTGCACCGCCGTCAGCCTCTGCGGGCACAGCGGGGCGTCAGACGCGCAGCTCCCACGGACCCCCGCGGAG
>JANHFT010003669.1:0-13256 GCA_032467955.1 Pseudoxenodon macrops | reverse complement strand
TTTGTATGGGAAATAGGTAACTCCTTCTCATCTCTTTCTCCCTCTATCTCCCTCCCTCTTATCTTTCTCTTATCTGTGTTTTTTCTCTTTATTTCCCTCTCATTTCTCTCTCTCTCTCATTTCTCTCTCTCTCATTTCGCTCTCTCTCTCGCTCCCTGCCCCTGTTGTTACTGTCGGAAAGTCCTTTTTTCCCATCCTTTTGGAAAGGCGGGCTGGTGGAGGGTCCAAAGAGCCGCAGGTTGCCAACCCACGGCCTAAGTGTTTGGAAATGCAGGTGAAGAAGCAGTTCTCAGGTGCGCTGCTCTGCCAGGATAACATTTCAGGGGACAAACAGAAATTTGAAGCATTCATATATTGAACTGGCACAAGAAAGATGGTGGCGGTTGGGACTCAGCCAGAAAGTAAGTGCTGATGGCAGGCCTGCTGCTTCCAAGGGGGCAGAAACATCTGCTTGGATGAGCGGGGCCGGTGCAGATGGCCAGACCTGCTTGAAGAGGAGTCCGTTTGGGCAGCTGTTCTGTGACAGAAACCAGGATTGTGCCAGCTAGTAATCAGGATGGCAGGAGAACAGGTTGGTCTGAGAACAGCTGGAGGCGGCCTTAGGAAGGACGGCAGGGCAGGGCAGGATTGTATCCCACCTCCTTGCTCCAGGATGCTCCCTGGGAACGCTTATAGCAAAGCCCCCACAGACCTTTGGAGGACTAAAATATCTCCCTTTCGGGCTTCTCCCACTTCCCCAGTTTTTCAACCCCCAGCTCTGTGGGGAAGAGAAGCATGAGTCCCATCCAAGAGGAGAGCATCACAGATGACCTGGAGGAGGCCACGGCACAAGAGGTGGACCTGGCCACCCCAGGCCCCTTCCAGGAGCCCCCCGAAGAAGAGAAGAAGCAAGCAAAGAAGCTCAGGAAGGGCAAAAGGGAGCAAACATTGGATGGTAAGTGGTCTCTGCCGGGTGCTTGATCTGACAGCTGTGGGCAGCCTTGGCCCGTTTGCTGACCAACAGGCCTGGAGTGAGGGAAAACCACCAGTTTCTGGTGTTCTACATAATCTGAGCTTTGAACGGCTGATAAAAGAACGTGGCAGAGGAGATCGCTGCACCCCAGTTACCTTTATTTTGCCCAGCATTGGGGTACTCAAAGCACACCAAACAGAGCTGCTGAGGCCGCTCAGATTCAGCCCCCTCCTCTGAACACCCAAGGGAGCTGTGCTGTGGCTGGTAAGGCGGCTGCTGGCGTGGGATTCATCCCAGGCTGCATGGACAGACTTTGCCCGAGTGGGTTGGGTTCTGTGTTTGTTCAGCTGTGTGGTTGTGTTGTGCTTTTTGTAGGGGGGCTCAAGGCCACTCCCAGCAGGCTCTTTGATGTGCCGGACACGTGGTAGCTGCCAGGAGCACCAATGAAGGAGGGCTTCCATTTCAAGGAACCGGTGGCGGAAGGAAGGAAGGAGGCTGGTGCACAAAGGAGAGGCAGGACGCTTCTTGGGAATCTGTTGTGTTTTTTAATCTCTACTGAACAATCACAGTCACTGTTTTTATGTGTCTGCATGCGTGTGCATGTCCGTTTCCTTGATTATGTGAAAGCCTTTTGCTATCGTGTGTATTAGATCGAAAGGCCAAACCGTAGGGCTGGACCACCCATTCATGTAACGTGGCAGAGTCTGTGTGCAGCTTGCTCTGCTGGTCCCCTCGATCCCCTGCAGACATTCAGTTTCATCAACGGCCAGTTGGGCGCCTGGCGCTTTCAACCACTTCCTTCCCTGCCATCTTCTGCAGTAGTAGAAGAAGTGCATCTTATCCTCCCCCCTCCCCCCCATTAAAGAGAAACTGTCCTTTCCCTTTGGGAAAGAAAATAGGTCTCAATCTTCAGATTAAGTTTGAGAACCGGCTGTCTTACTGTACCTGGAGGGGAGGGAAGCGTCTCTGGCACCTTTTCCCTTCATCTGTGACTAGCATTCTATATTTAAAGAGACAAAGATAAACTAGCAGCTTCACCAGCTTTTATTAGTTTGAAAAATCAATCCGCTTTGGTAGATTTCATAAACTTGGTTTGATATTTAACATTTTTGTATCGTGGAATGAAAAATGTTATTTCCATACAGTGAAAAAATTAAAGAATCTTTTTCTTAGGAATCTGTGTTTATGTTTCTACGGTTGGGCCCTTTTCTCCTGCAGCCACATAAATCCTCCGCCTGGAGTGGCTTGTGGGCTTCTCTTCGCCTGATAAGCAGCCGGCCCGGCTGCAGCAAAGGCCGCCCCACCAACGGGGCTCATCAAAGGGGGGGGGGCCTCTGGTGGTGGTGCTGCAGCAGCTGGCCCAGTCAAGGGAGGCCATTTTCCTTGGGGAAAGGTAATCTCCCCACTGCCCGCTGCTGTTGGCAGAAGGAGAACTGGGGGCCGTTCCTCCCCCTGCCTCGATGGCACAAAACCTACTCACCACCTCTTTTCTAGCAGCCAGCGGAAAGCTACGGGCACCGCTCTACGTCTCTGTCCAGAGCAACCTCCAACAGGAGGGAAACCTGGACAGGGTCAGTTCTTTGCCCTGTACCACCAGGGGTGAAGGGTACTCTCCCTTCCGCTGTGAGGCTCTTCTGGAGCTGCTATTCCCAGGAATCGCTTGACAGGTTTCCTTTTCAGCCTAGATAAGCTGCATTGGACAGGCAGGAATTGGTGTTAATTGTGGGATTATTCTAGCAGAGTCCCTGATGGGCAGTGTGGCCTTAGGGGTGCAGGGAGCCCACAAACTGCGATTAGTCTTGACGCCCTGTCCTCAACCTTCACGCTTCTGACAAAGGATGGGAATATTTGCTTTTCCGTAGCCCCGTTTAGCAATTAATTGGGGTGGGGTGGGAAGAGTCAGGAAGTTGTCCAAGGCAAAGTCTGCCTGGTCCTTGGTAGGAAGTTTCCCTGGTTCAGCAGCTGCCCCAAAAGGTCATCCACACACTCCTTGGCTTTGAGATACAGCAAGAACAATAAGGATTTTTAGGGGCATTATGACTGGGTTAGTAAAACACAGCTGCCCCTGAAAGTCCCTCATTTTTCTTGCTGTCTCACACCGTCTTCCTTTGGGTCTCCGGAAACAAGAGTGGTGAACTCCGATTTGCACAGATCAGCATGCTTGACAAAAATCAACAGACAGACCTCTCTCTCTCTTTTTTTTTTTTAAACCACCCCTCTATCACTGTTGAACAATCAGCTGCAACATGGCGAAAGCAGGCAAGCGTAGAGAGGTTTTTATTTGCCCTTTCAGATCCCACCGAAGGAAATCCACATGTGTCATTTTTGTTCTTCCGAGTGAGCAAACAACCACAGATAATATCAGAGACTGTTGCGTTCCGCAGCATATAGAAGCTCTTGGGAGACTGATTGTCAATTCCTCTTGAGCAATTGAAGCCAATTTAACATCCTTCAAGCTCAGACTAGTGCTGCTAAACCAGCTTTATAAAACCCGGAGCCCTTCAATTATGGGCCACGCTGGCCAGGGAGGACATGAGTTTGACTTGATTGAGGAAGGCATGCTGAGTGTTTGAACCTCGCTGCAAAACAATAATCCTTTATATCCAATATTTCCATTTCACTATATATGACCTTTTTGCATTAGGGACCGGTTTCATGGAAGACAGTTTTTCTATGGACGTGGGAGGAGGAGAGTTGCCTGCCACTCATCTCTAGCTTTGTGGACTGGTTCCTAAGAAGCAATGAGCTGCCATGGCCCATGGATTGGGGACCCCTGACATACAGTATAGTAGCACTTATCCATGTAATTTTCCTTCACCACTAGTGATATCTCTCTCTCTCCCTCCATCTCCCGCTCTTCCATCCATCCATCCATCCTTCCATCCATCAATATCTATCTATCTATCTATCTATCTATCTATCTATCTAGGAAACCGGACAAAAAGACACAATTTCCCCAAAGTCAACTGGCTTTGGATATACGGACAGGCTGCAGGTACCTTTCGCCAACACAAGAATTATTGCATAAATATATGCACTGAGTGAACAAATAAAAACATTCAGAAGAATCGGCCTGGGATGGGAGACCACAGGGAAAGCCCAGGAAACTTAGATGAGGCAGAGGAAGGCTAATCATCAGCCACACATCTGGTTTGCTGACTCTGAGCCAGCTCTGGGTTCAAATTCAGGAGTTGAAGAGCACAAAACAGTCAACTGGGCTCACGGTCTTCGCTTCTCCCCCTCCCACAATTGAGTTGTCAGTGCGATCTGAAGGCTGAGAATCTTCTCTCCCCCTGGGGGGGTGTTGGGATCGTTGAGGGAGGGTCTTTTTGTGCTGTAGAGACCCTTCGCTTCACCTCAGAGCATCAAGCTCAAGAGAGAATCCCCCGTGGCACATGCTACACCAACCTTCTGTTTGCTCCAACGGGCTTTTTTTTACAACTGGCAGTGGGCACGAGTGGGCACAGCTGCCCCATTTGGGGGTGGGGGTCTTAAATGAGAATGCAAATGACTGCCAGCCTCTATCAGGAAAGATGGTCTGGGGGGCTAAACCACAGGAAGAAGAGTTGAAGAGCTTGGGTTTGTGTAGTCTAACAAGGAGAAGGACTATTTTGTCTTATTTATTTTAATTTTATTTATTGTCAAAGCGTAGATATGATTACAGACAAAGTATAAACACGATTGTGATTACATAACATGTATTGTTATGAGTGCATGATATTTTACGAATACATGGGAGACATTAGGACAGGGACGGTAGGCACGCTGGTGCGCTTATGCACGCCCCCTTACAGACCTCTTAGGAATGGGGGTGAGGTCCACGGTAGACAGTCTTAAGGTTAAAGTTTTGGGGGTTTGGGGAAGAAGCTACAGAGTCAGATAGTGCATTCCAGGCATTGACCACTCTGTGGCTGAAGTCGTATTTTCTGCAATCGAGTTTGGAGCGGTTTACCTTGAGTTTGTATCTATTGTGTGCTCATACATTGTTGTGGTTGAAGCTGAAGTAGTCATTGACAGGTAGGACGTTGTAGCGGGATAATTTTAACATTCCTCACTTGAGACTTTCAAGAAGACACTGGGCTGCCATCTGTCAGAAACGGCGTCGGGTCTCCTGCTTGAGGGTTTGGGTGGGGTTGGACTAGATGACCTACAAGGTCCCTTTCCAACTCTGTTAACCTGCTACTGTAAATCTTGTTATTGTAGTAGCCATTCCAGCCAAGCATCTTTGCAATGCCCAGAAAAGGGCAAGGACTGGCAAGCGAGGCCCGCCCACCAGCTTCGGCGACCCTCACCGCGCATGCTCAGGAATGTTTCCATAGAGAGACGAAAAACATGTAGAATTTTTCTTACTATTTCCATGTTATTTACGACCCTCCGTTGCAACTTATTCGTCGCCCCCTCCTCCTCACCCTGGATCCCTCACAAAATCCAAAAAAATAAAATAACACCACACCAACACAACAACATTTATTATTTATTAACAAACAAAAGCACCATCGAAACACAATTGAGAGTCATGGACGTTATTATTATTTTTTTCCTCCTGCCGAAAGGAGGAGGCGGGGACAAAAGCCCCGCCCTCCTGGCTCCTCCCTCGGCCACGCCCCTCGGCAGCCCGACCAATCAACACTAGCGGCGCCTCTTTTTATTCCCTGCCTTCTGCACCTCCCTGCCGAGAGAGGGCGGCGCCCTCGGAGGTGAACGGAGGTGGGGGGGCGCTACGCGCTTCAGTTTTGAGCCTGGCCGGAGCATGAAAGGCAGCTCACCGGCTTTGCAGGAAAGCAGCGGAGGAAAAAAAGAAAGTCAGCCCGGCCGGAGCTCAACGGCAGCCCGATGTCCCGCAAGGCCAATGTGGAATACACGCTGCGGAGCTTGAGCAACCTGATGGGGGAGAAGCGGCGCCGGCAGCCTCCGCCGCCTCCTCCTCCACCTTCCAGGCGGGAAGGCTTGGGCGAACGGAGCCTGATCGCGGCCGCCGAATCTTCCTCCAGCCTGAACAGCCAGTCTTCTTCGTCCGCTGGAGGAGGCGCTGGAGGAGGAGGCGGCGGCTGCTCGGATCTGGAGCGGGCTGCCCGTCGTCAGTTCCAGCAAGACGAGCCTTCGTCTTTCGTCTACGTGGTCTCGGCTTTCTCGGCTCTGGGCGGCTTCCTCTTCGGTTACGACACCGGCGTGGTCTCCGGGGCTCTGTTGCTTCTCAAGAAGGAGCTGCGCTTGGACGCCGTTTGGCAGGAGCTGCTCGTCTCCGGCACGGTGGGCGCCGCCGCCCTCGCCGCTCTCCTGGGAGGCGCCCTGAACGGCTGGTGGGGACGCCGCGCCTGCATCCTTTTAGCCAGCCTGGTCTTCACCGCCGGCGCCCTCCTCCTGGCCGCCGCCCCCGATAAGGAGACGCTGCTCGGAGGGCGCTTGGTGGTCGGGCTGGGCATCGGTAGGTCACGGGAGCCCCTCTTTTCTTTCCTTCCCCCCCCCGGGGGGGGGTTTGCAGGGGGGTGGGATGAAGAATGAACCGGTTAATAATGGTCAACAATGAACCGATTAATAGTAAATAATGAACCGGTTAATAATGGTGAACAATGAACCGGCTAATAATGGTGAACAACGAACCGGTTAATAATGGTGAACAACGAACCGGTTAATAGTAAATAATGAACCGGTTAATAATGGTGAACAATGAACCAATTAATAGTAAATAATGAACCGGTTAATAATGGTGAACAATGAACCGGCTAATAATGGTGAACAATAATAATGGTGAACAATGAACTGGTTAATAGTAAATAATGAACCGGTTAATAACGGTGAACAATGAACCACTTAATAATGGTGAACAATGAGCTGGTTCATATTATATTAACAATTAATTAACAATTAAGGGTTAACAATTGGTTAATGGTAAATAATGAACCAGTCAATAATGGTTAATGAATCGGTTAATAATGGTGAACAATGAACCGGTTAATAATAGTAAATAACCAGTTCATAATGGTTAACAATGAACCGGTTAATAATGGTTAACAATTGGTTAATGATAAATAATGAACTGGTCAATAATGGTTAATGAACCGGTTAATAATGGTGAACCATGAACTGGTTAATGGTTAACAACCGATTAATAATGGTTATTTAACTGATTAACAATTGCTAACAATAAACCAATTAAGAATTGAAAGCAATAATTTTTTATGAAGCAACTAGCAATTCTTAACAATTAACCAGTGGAACTGCTTGCCTCCAGAAGTTGTAGGTGCTCCATCACTAAGAAACTGGACAGCCACTTGTCTGGAATGGTGTAGGGTCTCTTGCTTGTGCAAGGGGATGGGCTAGAAGACCTCCAAGGCCCCTTTCAGCTCGATTCTGATTCTTGGGAGGGGGAATTTCGGGGTGGGGGAGGTTATGATACCTATCCCATGTCAGCTGCAAGGCTGAAATAAGGGGTGCTGGGTGGTTCTCTTGCAGACGTTTCATGGCCCAACTAGGGAACGCCATCAGTGCTAGGAGGGAGTGGGGTTTGTGGAGGGGAAGAGAAGACGGGGAGGAAGGCTTGTAGGGTCCTTAATGGTCTGTGTGCTAGGCGGTTTCCTTGAAGACGTTTCCTTACCCAGCTAGCTAACATCATCAGAACTAGAAAGGAATGCAGTTTGTGGGGAGTGGAGAAGGGATTGTGGGGTCCTTGGTGCTCTCTGAGCTTGGGTTTTTTCCTGCAGACGTTTCATGGCCCAACTAGGGAACAACATCAGTGTTAGGAGGGAGAGAGGTTTGTGCAGTGGAAGAGGAGGAGAAGGACTGTAGGATCCTTGGTGTTCTCTGATCTTGCAGACGTTTCATTACCAAACTGAGTAACATCATCAGTGCTTGAAGGGAGTGGAGTTATATGGTATATAAACCGAGAGCTGTTCCTTCTACCACTGTCGATATGATCTACTTTGAGTAACGAAACCCCTGCAAGAAAGTCACCCCCAAGCTCCCGTCATCCGGCCTCTTGCAGGAGCAAAATTCAGGATAGCCTTTGGTTTAACGCAGGGGGTTCCTCAGCTCATCCAAACGGTTCAGGGTCCTTCCTCCCTGGCCTTTATTATTTGAAAATAATGCAGTAAACACTACTTTAAACTCCTAGCCATTACGGATGTTAATTTGAGATTCATTTTGACAACTGGAGCCATTCTTGATGCTGGCCAGCTCCCCTGCAGGATTATCGGCTGCCCTAGAGACCCCCCCAGATATGAATTGGGTCCTATCTACTTTCCATCAGCCACTTACTGAGCCCCAAACATTTACTGAACCCCCTTTTAGTCCCAGGCATTTAGACCCATCAACCCTTAAAGGGTCGATTTGGGGGCTTCTGTTTTAAAGCAAGACACACACACACCCTTCGGGAAAAGCCAAACTTCCGGGTTCTAGCATGCATGAGCGCCCGATGATCAGCTGACCGGCATGCATGCGTAGACCAGTTTTCGGCACTGTCGTACATGTGAAGGGATCGTGCTTCGGAAAAGCTGGACCTCTGGGTTCTAGCGTGCATGCATGCCCGAGGATCAGCTGCCCGATGTGCACAGTGGTTTTTAACACTGCCGCACGCGCGAAGGACAGCTGATTATCACGCACGCACGCGCACCAGAAACCCGGAAGACAAACAGGCAAGGCCGCGGGTGCTGGGCAACATGGCTTCGCGGGTCACTTTGGGCACGCGTGCCATAGGTTCACCATCGCAGTGCTAGTCGTTCCCGACACTAGGGGGCGGTGCTCATCTCCGTTTCAAAGCCGAAGAGCCAGCGCTGTCCAAAGACGTCTCCGTGGTCGTGTGGCCGGCATGACTCAACGCCAAAGGCGCAGGGAACGCTGTTTCCTTCCCACCAAAGGTGGTACCTATTTTTCTACTTGCATTTTTTTTTACGTGCTTTCGAACTGCTAGGTTGGCAGAAGCTGGGACAAGTCACGGGAACTCACTCAGCTTTACACACACACACAAAATCGCAGTCTTATTTTCTAGCCCCTTGGAGACATAGACTCCTAGGGCTGGGAGGGACCTTGGAGGTCATCTAGTCCAGCCCCCCCGTCCCCGTCCGTCCATCCGAGGCAGGCGATTTTATTGCATCTCCAGCGACACAGGTTTGCCACTGATGTGGTCTTGCGTGCTGCAGTTTTTGTAGCCATGGAAACCCAAATAAACTTTTCTTGAGATTGGCGATGGAAGGGAGAGAGTCAAGGCTCCTGGATCGGTTGTGAATGCGTAGAATTAAAACGGGAGTTTTACGGTGTTGTTTCTAAGGGAGTGTTCAGATTTTCCCGTCCTTTTCATTCCTTCTAAAACGAGCCTCATTTTTCCTTTTGGCTGTCGTTTGACTTTTCATCCGACACAAGGGCCATTTTCAGGGAACGGAAATATATAATCTGAAATAAATCACTTGCATTTGATCTTGATAACCATCGTTTTCAGTTCCTTTGGAAGATGGTTATCCACGGTGTTTTATTTAGAATTTAAACCTCTTGTGCTCTGCATAACGTATATAGTGCTTTGAATAGTCCGCATGTAGCTCTTTGAATTTCTCATGAACTAACCTCAGATCACGACTTAAAATGCTTCATTTGATACCTTGGAGAAAAAATTTTTTTAACCTCATCTAAACAGTTATTTAACTTGGGATGACCTTCACAATCAGTGTTGTAGGTAAAGAAGATGTTCATTATCATTGTTTCAACTTAAATAACCACAAATACAATTGTCTACAACGTCCTTCCTGTCAATGACTACTTCAGCTTCAACCACAACAATAGAGCACATAATAGATACAACTTTAATGTAAACCGCTCCAAACTCGATTGCAGAAAATACGACTTCAGCAACAGAGTTGGTCAATGCCTGAAATGTTCTACCTGACTCTGTGGTTTCTTCCCCAAACCCCCAAAACTTTAACCTTTAGACTGTCTACCGTTGACCTCATCACCCCATTCCTAAGAGGTCTGTAAGGGGGCGTGCATAAGCGCACCAGCGTGCCTCCCGCCCCTGTCCTAATGTCCCCATGTATTCGTAACCATCTCATGTATTCATAATCATGTTTATACTTATATCTGTTATCTAATACATGCTTGACAAAATAAACAAATAAATAAATAAATAATAAACATCCTTCCCATTTATTACAGTATATCACAGCACATCCAGCAATAAGTACTGCCCGTAGCATTGTGATTTCATACTAAGTCAGAATTTAAATGGTATCCGAAAATGTAATCTTTCATTTTTTATGTAAAATATTCCTTAAATGCTCTTTCTGTTCGGTTATTATTTATTCCCAAAATACCTTTTTAAGAAGTGGGTTTCATAATAAGGTTAATTTATCAATAGGGTATAGTTATATGCCATTTTTTTGGGGGGGGGACTTTTATTTAACCTTTGGGTGTTTTTAATCACGTGCCGCATTTCAAGCAGTCAAAAACAAAAATACACAGGTGCATTTGAGAAAATTTGCATGTGCTTAATTCTGTGATTCTAGTTTAATTCAATCTGGTCAATGCGATTACCGTCTTACGTGCTTCTACATTATATTTTTAAAGTGGCATAAATTCTGGAAGTTTAACCTCAGGTTTTGAAAACGGCATAGTTGTTATATCTTTTAAGTTTTACAATCTTGCTTTATGCTGTATATATATATATATATATATACTAAGACATCGCTGGGCTATTGGGGATTCGCAGAGATTCGGGAGAATCGCTAGCTAAGATTCTGTGTAGTTCGGAGAACCCCCAAATCCCACTCGTGGCTGACCCTGCCCCTCCCCTCTCAGGAGTCCCCACGCGGCCCGTTTTGGGTGCAGGTAAATGTCGGGCGCGCGCAGAGGCTTGGCGAAAAACTAGGGAGGCTGTGAGCTTGGGGAGGGCAAAAATGCCCCTCCTTCGTGGTGCAGGAGGCCAACTAGGCCACGCCCACCATGGCCACGCCCACCCAGCAACCGGGCAGAGAAAACCCCTTGCTAAAATGTTTGAAGCCCACCCCTGTACTAAGATGGCAATAAGCACCATTACATTCAGCGAGAAACTAAATTATGCTATTAGAGGTTTGTAAATGTTCTGCTTTCCAAGCAATTGAAAGAAGCTTATATTGCTTCTTTCCCCCCCCTCTCTTCTATCCTCATAACAATTCAGCAGAATAGATTGAACTGAAGAAAAAAAGGAAATTTGACCGGCTGAATCTCTTAT
This sequence comes from Pseudoxenodon macrops, assembly GCA_032467955.1. Taxonomy (NCBI): domain Eukaryota; kingdom Metazoa; phylum Chordata; class Lepidosauria; order Squamata; family Pseudoxenodontidae; genus Pseudoxenodon; species Pseudoxenodon macrops. The sequence goes on along the minus strand of JANHFT010003669.1, from coordinate 2,112 downwards.
AATTTTATTAATTTTTTAAAAAGGAAAATATTGGAATAACATTTATCTGCTGATAAATGGTAGCCAAATATGTAGGTAGAGAATTGTCTGCTGCAAAGCCTATCCAGGTAGTCCTCCGCTTACGACCACAATTGAGGCCAAAATGTACGTCGTTAAACGAGACAATTTGTTACCTGTGCCTTTACTCCTGAGTCGACCCTTGTTCCTTAGCTGTTCTCTTCTCCTGGCAGCTCTGCACATGCACACACTGGGAACAGGCTCCAGCTGTTCTTCACCCTCACTTATCTCCGGCTCCGAAGGCAGCTGACAAGTGTCGTACAGCCCTGGCCCCCTCTCTGCCTCCGGTGCAGAGCCTTCCCCAGACTCCAGGACTGGCCCATGTTCCCTGCCCCCCCCCCAACCTCCTCACTGTCCGAGTCTGCCAACAGCCCAGCCACAACAACATGTAGTTTTAAATCTTTTGGAGATTTGTTTCAATAAGGCTGGCCCTTTGCTTTAAACGGTTTCCAACTTGATAATTCATAATACTTTCCCGCTGGTCCCTCTGTTACAAATGCTTCTTGTCAGAGGTGGGTTCCTACTGATTCGGACCGGTTCTACCGAGTAGGTAGTAGGCCGCTGGTGACTAATGGAGCCGGTTCTGCTGCATTTTTTTTTGGGGGAGGATTATTTTTTGGGGGCAGGGGGATTTTTTTTTCATATTTTGTTTCCCTCCGCGCATGCGCAGAAGCTAAGTTTCCGGTACTGTGCATGCATGCGTCACCATCTTGTTTTCAGCCTTTTCTGGGTGGGTGGAGGGATTAAAAAAAAAATCCCGGATTTTTTCTTCTTCTGTGCATGCGCAGAAGCCGAGTTTCGGGTACTGCGCATGCGTCGCCATCTTTTTTCCATCCTTTTTTGGGGGCGGGATTTTTCGGGGCTTTATTCTAGTGTCCACGCGGCACGAGAGGCAGCGAACCGCCGGCGAGGTAAATTACAACTCACCCCTGCTTCTTGTCTATGTGCTTCTGTTGTGTTGTCATCTGTCTCTCTCTCTCTCTCTCTCTTTTTAATATATTCCTTTTGGCTGCTTCCTACGAGAGAGAATTTCATTAGTAATTCAGTTGGCTCCTCTATAGACTGGGCCGGACTAGACCTATCTTTTCCAATCGTACTGATTTGATTTCAGATTTGATTTATCTCCCATCAGTCCATTCATTTCTATTAGGATGGGAAGCGGGGGATGGGAACGGAAACCGAAACTTTGAGGGAACTTTTCATAACTGCCATTTTACGTGTGTGACGCTTTCATTTTGAGTGACGATCCATTATTCATGAAGGCCTTCATTTGTTCTGCCCCGGAACAACCCGTCAATTAGAAATTTAAACGTTGAAAATTTGCGAACAATTTCCCGCTTCTGTAATATGTACTCTGTCAAGCTTTGCTCAAAAACTGTTTTTTTGAAACTGAAGGAATCGGTACAGGTGGTTCTCGACTTAACGAGCCTTCACTTAGTGACTGTTTGACGTTAGAACGGCACTAAAAAAAAGCGGGCTACGACCATTTTTCACTCTTGCGACCGTTCGTTGCGGCATCCCCACAGTCATGCGATCCAAATTCAGAGGCTTGGCAACTGGCATGTACTTATGACGGTTGTATTGTCCCCGGGGTTATGTGGTCCTGTTTTGCGACCCTCCGACTAGCAAAGTCATGGGGATTCGCTTAACAACCATGTTACTCACTTAAGAAGTGAGGAGATTCACTTAACCACTCTAGCAAGAAAAGCTGTAGAAAGGGACAAAACTTGCTTAACAACTGTCTTGTTTAGCGACTGAAATTCTGGGGTCAGTTGTCGTAAGTTGCGGTCTCTCTGTATTGTCTCAAAGCCACATGAATGTTAAGGACTCTGTTAAATAACGAGATGCTAAGTCGGATATCAGCAACCGGCGGATCTCTTTGGGCCCTCTGCTGTGGCTCCCTGTCAGGTGATCCCACCACTGGCTGGCCCCGCCCCTCGACCTTCCCTCCCAGTCGTCCTCACCTGACCTGAGAAGATAAGGGAGACGGCGGGGGATGGAGAAGCGGCCGGGGCAGGGACAGAGATGCAGAGAGAAAGAGACATAGAGAGATAC
>JANHFT010003668.1:149884-165628 GCA_032467955.1 Pseudoxenodon macrops | reverse complement strand
AGCCCTCTGGGGAATCTGTACTCAAGAAGATGGAGTTGGAAACTTTTCTTCCAACTCATAGAAACTGATAGCCACTTCCAAAAAAGCTAATGCAGTCCTAGTTTGTATCAAGAGATGGATAGTTTCATGTGAAGTGATAGTATTAATTTATATTGCATTGATGAGACCACACTTGGAATACAATTTTTGGTCATTACAATACAAAAAGCATATTGAGACTCTAGAAAAAGTGCAGAGAAGAGCAACAAAAATAATAATGAGGCTATAAGCTAAACTATATGATGAATGATTGATGGAACTAGGTATGTCTAATGAAGAGAAGGACTAGAGCAGGGATGTCAAACTCATGGCATCACATCGGTGTCATATGATATATTGGGACTTTTTCTCCCTTCGTTAAACGGGCAGGGGGCGGGGCCAGCAGATGATACATTCGGCCACCCCTGGACTAGAGGCAATATGATAGCAGTCTTCCAGTACTTGAGGGGCTGTCATAGAGAATAGAGGGTCAACCTATACTCCAAAGCATCTGACAGCAGGACAAGAAGTAACTGGTGGAAGATCATTAAAGAGAAATCCAATCTAGAACTAAGGAAAATTTTCCTAACAGTGAGAACAATTAATCAGTGGAATGGCTTGTCTTTGGAAGATGTGGGTGCTCCATTACTGGAGGTTTTCAAGAAGAGATAGGACAACCATTTGTTCATAATGGTATAGGGTATCCTGCTTGAACAGGGCATTGGACTAGAAGATCCCCAATGTACCTTCCATTCCTATTACTCTTATGTTGTATATTATGTAGTTGAGTACTGTAATGAAACTTTTGCAAGCAAGCAACCAAGCTCAGACAGCACCAATATATCCACACTCATGTGTTTCTGGAGGTGCATGTCTGTGTTTATCTGTTAAGACTGCATACATTTTGAAAATACTTTGAAAAGATACTTTGGGCCCTCCACATGTGCAACAGCCCTCTTCTATGAACTAAAATAGGCAAACTTTTTAAAGGCTTGTGAATATGGAGCTTTAAGGGTCAGATTTATTTTAACAAGTGGATTCAATAAAGAAAGGACATCTTTTTCCCCCCAACTCATGCAGAAGACTGAAAAGGTCTGGCTACTTTAAAAAACAACAACCAATCAACAGCTGTGAAGTTCAAGGAGCTTTTTCAAAATCCTTTTCATTGTTATGTCAGTCTGTCTGTGAATGTGCACATGTATACAAATATATATGTATTATGTATACATGCATACTATTGCTTTTGTTCAGCAACTGGGACCTGGATAGAGCTTTCAACAGAAGAGTATTTTTGTTTAAAATTGTGCAATCATCTAAGAGTCTCTTGGAAAGACTTTAATGCAACTAGGTTATGTAGCAGATCTTGAAAGCCTGTCAAAGCCTTCAACTTATATATAATACTACCAAGACAGACTTGTTTTGGTTTTTTTTCCTAATACTTTCTTTTTTGCTGGGACTCAGATATTTTTTCTCCAACAATTCAACTTTCCTCTCTCTATTTTCAGAATTAAATCCCCATTCCCACATATTACGGCACTATGCACATTCTTTCATAATTTTTTTCCAGTACTGTGGTTTCTACCAGATATCTATTGTTGAATGACTTTAGAAAACTACAAGCTACTAATAGGGAAATAATACCATTTTGTATTTATGAACTTCATATATTTTCTTATCACACACAAAAAATCAATTAAAAAGGAAAGGGAACAATTAGCCAGTATATGCATTTTTCCACTAACAAACATAGTGTCATCTAGAGTCATTTAAGCTTCACTGTACTAGTAATAAGGACAGGGTTTCTATCACTTAATCGACAGTTGGATGATGCTACAATTCAATAGAATAGAATAACTTTATTGTCACTTTGAATGTACACTAATCAGCATACATTAAAATGAAATTTCGCTGCATACAGCTCTCAAAGGGTCTCCACCTCCAATATACAAGTGTTAACTACCAGGAAAGTGGTCTTAATTAATTTTCATTCAGAAGAAATCCCTACTAACTGAGCAGTAATTTCTAGACCATTTTCACTTCTTTGATGAGGATAATACTACTAGTCATGCAGATGGCTATCTAGAATACTAGTAGAAGGCTATATAAACTGTGCTGAAACAACCACAAAATGAATTAAGACCTTCTACAGTCAGAGGACACGATTTATTATTAAACTGTGTATTTTCCCCAGTAAGACGAAAGCCATTTTGTGCACACTTCAGAATGCTATAATAATAAAGTAATAATTAGCATTATTCAATCCTCCACACATCCCGCTAAAGTAAAATAAAACTAAAATAACAGACATGCTCTTCTCCCTGTGCTACACAAGAAGTACTGTTGATGGCCAGAAGAGCATTTTACTGATTAGATCTGGACCAGCAACTCAGCCTGGGATTGCAGTTTCTGGAATTTGCTTGAATTTGTACAGATAACATTAAATATCAGATAACATTAAGCTCTATATTTTCCATAGAATGCTGTCTCGAGAATATATTGATTTCTGAAGTATTGGATTACTTCAGAGGCAGAGCAGGTCAAAAAGGAGAATTTTACATTTTGTTTTTCCTGCTGACCTTTGATAAACTGGATTCCATAGTTACATAGAGAGACCTGAATCACCTTCAACTTCATGAATTACACTTAAAGTGCACTTTACATTGGGTTGTAAACAATAGAGGGGAAAGTGAAGATGCAACTTCATTTTAATGGCATTTCTCAGTTTAAAAAAAATAGAATGTAGAGGTGGGATTCAAAGATTTACTGAAAGTTTTATTTTTGTAGAGGCCACAATTTTTGATGAAACTATGGCACTCATCACTGAAACTTTTTTTTTTTAAGCCAGGGCTTCAATAGTATGACTGAAGACTTCCTCTTAAATTTTGATCACCTCTTCCAGCAGATACCCCTGCCTTTGGGTAATACGTGAGTCCCCAAACTTTAGATATAGACAAAAGAGATCTCTATAAGTTTTTCTAATTTGCAGTGTTGTAATATTATAGGGACTCGGTGGCTCAGTGGCTAAGATGCTGAGCTTGTTGATCAGAAAGGTCGGCAGTTCAGTGGTTCGAATCCTAGCACCGGGTAACCGAGTGAGCTCCCAGTACTTGTCCCAGCTTCTGACAACATAGCAGTTCGAAAACATGTAAAAATGCGAGTAGAAAAATAAGAACCACCTTAGGTGGGAAGGTAACAGTGTTCCGTGTGCCTTTGGCATTTAGTCAGGCTGGCCACATGACCATGGAGGCATCTTTGGATAGCGCTGGCTCTTTGGCTTTGAAATGGAGATGAGCACTGCCTCCTGGAGTTGGGAATGACTAACACATGTGTGAGGGGAACCTTTACCTTTTAATATTATAGAATGGCAAAATTATTATATCTGTTATAACAAATACAAAAAATTTTCTTTCACCTACTGAATATTTTCTGGAACTGAATTGTTTATCGCTAAATTACTGAAGTTCTCAGTCCAGAAAAAAAGTCCACCCTTGGTTAAATCTTTATTTTTCATGTTATCCCACATAATTATATCTTGTTCAAATCTCCTCCAGAGACCTTTAAAATAATTCCACGTTCTATAGCATATTTCTCTTTAAATTCACTTGGACAATTATATAGCTTATGCAATTTCCATGAACTAGGTGCTTAAATATCAAAGCTGATGGATGCAATGTATTTTGAAGTTGCAGATAAATTCACAGTCTGGACAAATAAATTGGATTTTTAGAATTGGCATCTATGTCATAGAAAAGGTTTTGGAATCCATTTTTATTTTTACCATTAAAATGCTTGATGTCTTATTACTTAGCTACCAAGGATTAACTGGTCTCAATATAGGCCTGATCATGTATTATAAGAGGAGGATTTTCTTTAGATGTCCCTGCATTGGAGGCAAGACAGATGAATGGTCTCTAGATGAATCTTCTAGATCTTTTTGCAGTATATCATCATATTGCATTCCAAATATTGCCTACATAATTCTATAAGCTATAAGCCAGGGGCATGAAATTCGCATTGTCACGGCGGTGTCACGTGATGTATTGTGACTTCCCCCCCTTTGCTAAATCGGGCGTGGGCGTGGCGTGATGCATCTGGCTCGCACACCACAAGTTTGACAGCCCTGCTATAATCTATAATACAGTATGGCAGACCTTGCCCCATGAGGTTTATTCATTCATTCATTCATTCAATTTCTATTCTACCTTTCCCTCCAGAAAAAAGCCCAAGTGGCTGACAAAAATAGCAATACCAGTTAGGAGTGATAATATGAAAAAAAAATATCAATAAGTAGAATGTTGCAATAAATTTATAAATAAATGCTTGGTTCAGTTTTATTAATTTATTTAGTAAATATTAAATTTATGAATAACTATTCAGAGTAAATATATTTACCTTTATAGAAGATTTCTAAGTAAATGTTTGCCTTGTAAATACATACCTAAATTGCTCATCATCAATCTAATCAACAAGGATCACTCTTCAGAAAAGCAAAGAACTGGATACCACCTGATCATGTGGAGCTATTTGTAGAGATCTGAGATCTTTCCATGCTTGAGGTCACTAAGGAAACTTCTTCCCCCTTTGAATGCTATGCTGGGTATCACAGAATCAACTAAAGTATGCAATTTGCTAAAACTAGGATCAACTTTTAAAGGTTGGGAGTAACGTTTTGCATTCTGATTTAAATCATTTTCCCACAAAGTCTTTCATTTAAATTTATAATGTCACATTTTTCTCATTGTCTGTTTTATTTTTATTTTCTTCAAAGGACTGACACTAACCATCTCTGTAGTTATCATTTTATATTATCTGGTAACATTTTTTCCCCTCCATAATGATGCACTATGTATGCCGTACCTGGGGCCTGAAAATGCTACAATAGCATAAATTAGACTATGACTATGGAATGATTTAGGAGTTCTAGTATACTTTGTCCTTATGAAATTTTATAGCTGCAGTTTTCAAACCTTTAACCAGATCTTTTATGCTAACAATGTTTTTGAAATAAACTGTAAATAATCCCTCGGAGGGGGTAAGCTCAGTTGAATCAGTATTTTGCAAATAATAACAGCAATTGAATCCTTATCAGTAAATAAATAAATAATATATATCAAGTAGTTGGATACTTTAGTGCCGTAGCTAGGACACCACCTTTGATGTGGAAGACTAGGGTTCAATTCCTGGCTAGCATCTATTGTACCAGTAGGGTTTTTGAATATAGACCCCTTAATGCTTCACCTGCCCACTTCAAATATGAGGGTGACATGAACTAAAAGAGTCATGCTGGCTCAGACATTATTAACAAGGTCCATGTTAGGACTGGTCACAGATACAAGCTCAAAAGTGGAACTACCTTTAGGCATCTCCTCTACATAAATGATATCAAGCTGTATGTTAAGAGTGAATGAGACATCAGTTCACTGATCCACTTGACACAACTCTACAGTGAGGATCTATGGAAATGTGTGGCTGGATAGTAGCCAAGAGAGGGAAGGTAGTTAAGACTGAAGGGGTGGAAGACCAGCTACAAGTACCTGGATATCACACAATCACATGGGGACCATGATGAGGAAGCAAGAAAGACAGCAACATCCAAGAAGCAACAAAGGATAAGACAGTTCTGAAGAACCGTCTCAATAAGAAAAAGAGAATCCATGCCATGAGCCTGCATACTTTACCAGTATAATGAGACAGTGATAACAGAACCTTAAGAACAGGCATTAAGTACCATATCTATAGAAGCAGAGGTCCATATCCATAGAAGCAGAGTCTACCACACAGTGGACCAAAGTGCAGATTATGCAGAGAGACCCTAGACACAATCCAATACTTAGTGGCAGGGTGCAAGATGCAGGCGGGAACAACGTACACTGAATGACACAACGAAGTAGTTGGCATTATGTACAGGAACATCTGCAAGTCTATTGGCTAGATCTCCCAAGTCCAGATGGGAGATTCTACAAAGGATTGTGGCGAATAAGAGGGCTAAGATCCTGTGGGACTTTCAGATTCAGATGGTGCTGGCCAATCAACTGGACCCCATGGTACTAGACAAGAACCCAAAGAAGCAGTGCTGATAGATGTAGTGAGAGCTAGTGACAGCAACATCAGGAAGAAGAAGAGTACGAGAAGCTGGAAAAGTACTAGGGCTTGAACTAGGAACTAGAGAGGATGTGGAAAGTAAAGGCAAAGTTGTCCCAATGGTAGTAGGCTCCTAAGCTGGAAGACTGGCTCCAACAGATCCCAAGAACAATATCAGAGCTCTCTGTCCAGAAGAATACAATGTTAGGAATAGCTAAGATATAAAGCCATAACTACTACACTGAATAACTAGTATGTACAAACATGTCACTTTTTAAACTGGCTTATCATTTAACCTAGGTAGATAAAGGCTTCAAGAGGACACAAAAAAGTCATACTAAAACCTTGATAGTTCTTCCAAATTGCTCAGGAAGTCCTTTGTATTATGCATAGTGAAGCTGCTGCAACTAATTTCCATACTAACACCCACATACTGTGCCCTGTTCTGATACTCCAACGTTGTTACACATTTATAATGAAGTATGATATTAATTATGAGTTAAATCTCTTTCATCTATGTAGCTTGATGGCTAGTCATAGTCACATCAATCATTGTCACATCAATAATCTTTCCATGTCTCTAGATAATGTGGAGATCCTACAGGCCTCCTCTGAAGCATTAATTTTTTCATCAAACTCATGCTAATCTTATTGATTGTGTCCCCTTTTTAATATATATCATAATCCCTTACTTTTCGTTATTCCTGACATTAATTACTTATATTTTACTCATTTTTCCCCATTGTGGCTGCCTGAAGAAATATAGGATTGATTTTAAGTCTGTCCAAAGTAAAATGGAGCTCACTTGGGCAAAGCAATTCAGGCAATGGAAATAAAATGTCTTGTATCAGAGAAGTGAAAAACCTGCATTTTTCTCCTCAATAAAGCAATTCTGATAGCCACTTTGAACATGTTCTGTGGAAAATTGGACTTTTCTCACCCTTCTGCCCAGGAACAGACCAAAGTGTTTCCATATTGAGTAGTTTTGGGATTCTCAACCGTTTGCACCAGTGCTGCAAACCTGCAAAATCATTTGAGTCTGTACTTCTTGTCAAAAGTTCTAGTCTGGATGAAGCACCACAGAGTAAAGCACAATAGTAGGAAAGATAAGTGACTCTTATCCTCCCCCCCAAAAAAAGTGATGGTTTGTGGCATTATATAAGATTCTGCAGGATTGTGTGCAGTGTGTGCTGGTGTGTGATACCCAGCCTGAATGATATTTGGTGCCTTCTAAATCGATTTCAAAATGGCCACCTTGGGCAGGAATTACTAACATTGTATGTTAGCAAAGACTGTCCCAGCCTGGGAATATCTTGAACTTTGATGGACAAAGTTAAGATTTAAAATAGAGAAGAAACATAATTAAGGACTTCAAGGCTGTAAAACTGCAGACAAACTCTTTGCTGCCATCTAGCAGTCACCCGGATGTTTGAGCTCTTGAGTCCTAAGGTGGTTATTCTGTTTCCTTCTTAGCGGTGAGGGGAACCACAGCGCTTCATAAACTAGCTTTGGCTAATGCTTATTTGAGGCTTCTTGAAAGCGAATCACCCCTTTGAAAATTCTGCACAGCCCTGAATATTTTTCCTCATGAATTCCAATTCACTTGTGCTTCTTGTGAATATCCAAATATAAGCTTAGTTTTTGGAATGCCATCTGAAAGGACAGCTCTTTTTTCCCTCTGCAATAATTCTGTCCTGCTAAGATAGGCAGTGAGCCACAAAAGGTTATTTGATAACAAAACAAATTCATTTTTAAGTTGACATGATATATATATATATATATTTATTTATTTATTTATTTATTTATTTTTGCAAGCTGCTTAATTCAACCATTCAGTTGCATTAGCCAGCTGGGAAAATAATGCTGCATCTTTGAACAATTGTAGCACAACTGACTAGCCATGTTCCTGTGAGCTACTTTAGAAAACTTGGAATGACAGTCTCAAAAAAGAAAATAAATAAATAAATAAAAATTCACTCCAGAGGATTTGGACTTTCTGAAACTCAAAGATTTACTTCATATAACATTAAATGCCAATTCTGAAATCTGTTCCCAGTGTTAAATTTGGTGGCTGATGTGGAAAACTTTCTGGACCTCAATTTTAGTTACTCGCAGAATGAAAAAAAAAGGCTGTTGTGGTTTATTTGTTTTGGGATTAAGTTTATGCATGCTTAATTCTAAATGAGGATTAACAAAACTCAAGCCGACATAACATGTCAATTGGATTTCCTAGAACACATAGGATCACAAACTATGCCTTTTCATTTTAGCCTGGCATGGCATGTTTTATAACCCAGCATTTGCCAAGGAATCTAATGGATTTTAAAGGTTGCCAATGAATCTGCAACTACTGAAGCTACTAGCTTTGAATGTTTGTTCAAGTTGATCTAATCATGTTACAAACCAAAGTAGCTAATCAAAGAAGTAACAAGTTGACCCATTAGCTTGTGAAGCGGACTCAAAGTCAAAAGTTGTATATCCAAAGCAATGTACGTATGTATGTATGTATGTGTGTGTATGTACTGTATGTATGTATGTATGTATGTATGTATGTATGTATGTATGTATGTATGTATGTATGTATGTATGTATGTATGTATTTGCATTTTATGACTCCTGGCAGTTTACACTGGAACATCCATTCAAATACATAAAACCAATTAAAAAAACATCAACTCAATTCAGCATTCAGAATCCTAAATTCAAGGTGACTATCTTTATATATTAAAATTTATGCAAAATAGTTCTGTTTTTATTGCCTCTTGAAACTCAGCAGGGAGGGTGCCATCTAAAATTTCAGTAGAAGGTTCTTCTAGAGAGATGATGCAATAAAACATAAACATTGTTCTCTGATCACCTGTAGAAACCTCATGAATGAAGAGGCAACTTCAGCCTCCCTGCTTAAAATGAATGGACTAGATTGATTGCTTCTACTTGAAATAGTTGGTTCTGGAGATAGCTGGACACCAAGCCATGTATGACTTTATAGGTAAAAATCAGCACTTTGTGCTGTACTCAAAGTTCTATTGGAAGCCAAGCAACATCACAAAAACGGGTGTTAATCTGGTTGTAATGGATCTGACCTACCCAAAAATCCTGATTCATTTGTATTACCCAGCCCAAGAGAAATAAATGAACAGTTGGCATTGATTTCAAAATTTGACATAGAGGAACACTTTCTTCTATTATTGTTTTCAACTAAACTCCTTATTCTGAGTCAGTTCACCTATTATGGTATACAAATGCTTCAAAAGAACATGGATGCTCTGGAGATAGTTCGTCTACTTTTGTTATAAGCTTTACCATTAACTTATTAGCAAAAAATTAAACATATAAAGAAACAAAAGAAAAGAAAGGCAATGGATTGAATTCAGGGGCAAAGAATTCCATTGGTAATAGCACTGATATACAATAATGCACTTCTTTGAACTAATCATATCTTTTGACAAACTATTGAAAGAATCTAACAACTGTATATAATATTATCTCTGATCCAAATAAAACAAGATGGAAGGGTTAATTCTGAATGAGATCTGAACCGATCTGTGAACAAGGACTTCTTTCTATTCCATGGAAAAAGTTTGTAATGAATATTCATAATATACTTTTTTATATATTTAAAGACTTTACTTTAGAAGAATTATGATTGAAGCAAAAGAAGTCAAGAAGAATTCCAATAAAAGTGATAGGTAAAATTATCACAAATGTATCAGACCTCCTTAGTAACATTTAAAATCCCTCTGAAATTGCCTTTTCTTTTTCTTCCACTACCTATTAGTCTATCAGATATAATGTTAGCATAGCAAAGCAGAATACATATTCAGTTTATAAGGAGAGAATCTAGAGCATTTAAGGACATTTGTAAAAAAAGACAGTCCAGTATGTATGGGTATTTCTAAGATCAATACAGCAGCTAAATTAATGACAGCCCCATAATGGTTTATGGATTCAAATTGGATCTTTACCTGTATAACTAAAAAGAGAGGAGAAAAAACCCCAATGCTAGCAACAGTTTAGCCATTCCTTATTTATTCTTGTAAAATTTTCATTAAATTAAGCACAACATCCTAAGATCACCTCAATAATGGTAAGATAATAATATTCCTGAAAGAGCCAGTTTAGGGTAGTTACTCTTAATGATTCTTCAGACTGTGGAAGGATTCATGTTGTAGGAAAGCGCCATGTTTGCCCTCATCTCCCCTCCCCTCCCTTTTCTTCAATTTCTCCACCTTTGTCTGCATCATGATGGATTGGCACTTCTTTGCACTATTCCCCTCCCCATGATCACTCTTGAGCTTAATTAAAGACATGCACAGTCACTACATACCACCCACAAGTAAATAACAACCTGATCCGCAAACAGTATACAAGCAGAAGTTGGGAGAAGGCAGGAAAAGTTTAATTTCTAGCATACAACATACGTATGATTATCCTTTCCTGCTTTCTCCTGACTTCTGGGACCTGCTGTATGTGAGTTGAGACAGGTTTATTTGTACTGGCAAAAGTTTTTAATTTGAAAGTTTGTTGAGTAATATTTGTATATATGCAAAGAAGTATAGTCTCGGAAAAGAAGATAAATTAGAGCCTCATTTACATATAATTGAACATAATTTATAATCTTAAATTTCAGGTGAAATGAAACAGGCATGAATCAGACTTCACTAGGGTTACACTTACAATGACAATTGGAGCCATGATTTCCTTCCCTAAACCATATTGTCATAAAGCACAGTCATGTTGCTTAGTGATGCAATTACTGCAATCCTGGTTGCCATTGTCAACTGAATCCCATGGTTTTTACCTGAGGCAATTTCCTGCCTGCTGTCCACAATCAAAGTCAATGGGGCAGACAGCAGGAAGTTGCAAGTTGCAGGCTGTCAGACAGGTAAATGGCTGCTGTCAGGTAGGAGAGGGACAAAGGAGGTGCATGAAGGTGTGTGGAAGGTGCAACAAGTGTGTGCCAGGACGTGATGGAGGCACAATAAGTGTAGTAAGGGTCAAGGAGGATGCACAAGGGTGAGACTGGGTGCATAACAGACACAACGCAGGTTCGATACGAGGGTGTGAGGGAGTGCATGAGAGCCACAGAATAGGTGAAGGTAGGTCCTGATTGACAAACAAATCTTATTTGTTATTTTTGATAATTATTTAAAAGCATATTGTTTATATATGATGATGAGGGAAGATTATCACTATTTCAGAAGAACGTCTGATTATATGTTTGTACTGACAGTACTTCTGCATTTGTTTGGTTTAAGGTATCTCCTTGTAATGAGCACAGTGTTTTTTTTAAATTAACAGAATAACAGAGCTGAAAGACGACTTTGGAGTTCTTCTAGTCCAACCCATTGCTCAAGCAAGAATCCCTATACCATTTGAGACAAATCATTGTCCAATCTCTTCTTAAAAACCTCCCTTATTGAGCATCCACAACTTCTGGAGGCAAGTCATTTCACTGATTAATTGTTCTAACTGTCAGTTAGGTGTGCAGCTGCTTTAGATGTACAGCTGCTTTAAATTAGATGTACAACTGCTTTAGCATCTGTAACAAAGAGGAATTGCAACCAAGACATTCTTCTAGGTTGCCCTAATTCATAATTGCTGTAGACGTGTAGAGCAATTCATATCATTTATAGAATTTTAACTGTCATTGTTTTTGTAAAGGAATGAAGGTGCCTGAGAAAAACAGCTGCAACCAGGCAGAAATGTTTTCCGCCCTCATTTCCTCAAGAATAGCCCCAGCTCATCCCTTTTCCTCCCAGTATAGGTGGTTCATTCATAATTCATTCTCCCTCCCCCTTACAGCTTACTCATAAGCGTTCACACCTGTGTTCCAGGTGTCTGGCTAATTGAGCCACACCTGATGTTTTTAGGAATGTGCTGATGTTCATAGGAACCTCACCCTACCTCTTAGCTTACAAAAGTGTGGGTGTGTAGATAGAACATTAAGAAGACAATGAGCAGATGAGGAAGTGACGTCTGAGAATGTGCAACTACTACAAACAACAGCAAGAACCACAAGCTCACAGGAAGTAGCTCATTGTGGTGCGATTCTGACTTGCTGCTTGGCAGCAATCAGAAGAAGTGTAATCATGTTGTAGGCAGCACCTAATTCCAACAATAATTTTTGGAGGGAGGCAAAGATTATATTCCACTCCACAAACTTTACATTTTTAATTTGATGTAAGGAATATCCATCAAATACTTATTTGCATCAAATTGCAAAAACCAGTGGGGATAGAGTTAACCCAAGCCAACTGCCTGTTGAAGGTGAGTGTTCCAATAAAGCATTGTGTAGTTTTCTGCTGTGAGGTGTCCAGCCCTTGGAAAATAAAGAACCCTTACAGTTTTCTTCAGATATCTGTGAGAAATAATATTAAACATTAAATGACATTAATAGTGAAAATTCATGCAAGGAAATCAGTGCAGGATTATTTCATTGTACTATCTTTTCAATGTCATTTGGTCATATGTTTGGACTATTATATATTTATGTCAGAAATCTTGAGTTTGTCTTGTTTTGCTGCCTCTTTTTAATGTGATGACTGATCTTTTCTTTTTTCCTCATGTAATAGTGGAGTAAAAGATTTTCCATAACCAGTCTGAATATGTATTGTTGGAAGAAATATCCTTCTGGGTTCAGTTCCAAGTGGGGGAAAAGACTCTGGAAACATGGAGATTGCTTAGAAAGATGGTTTAATGGTGGACAGGAGCACATAGTTTGAGTTCCTGAACAGAAAAGGCGATCACATGCTTCAAGATGTTGAAGAAGAAAAGAAGAGAGAAGGAGATCTTGTTGGGAGTCCCTGAGTTTTTTTATACCCTCTGTTGGGCCCCACCTCTGAGTTTCCTGTTCCTGTATAAGAAATGCACTGTGATTGGAGGTCAGACTGCCAGGGGGCGGGGTCTTAGCTAACCTTTTAGGCTGTCTCCCAGGCTTGTGCTGGCTGATGTAATTTTCCATGAGTTTCTTTTTGCTATATGGATCTGCCTGAAGGGGGTAGATCTTTGTTATGTAGAATAGACTGGCCATTGACAAAGGTGAGGGAAATGAGTGAGCTGGGCTCTGGCGTTTCTCCATTTCTCATCCAAGAAATATAATATTCTGCCTTTTTAACATTTCCTAAAATATTTCATTTTCTAGCTTTGCTTCCTACAGTATAACAGCATATAAGAAAGAGAAGAGAGAAAAAGAAATGAGAATGTGTAAGGTATACCAAAAATAATATATACCTATTACTCTTTAGTGACCATTGACCAATCACGCGTGTAATCTAGAATGACCATATCAGGACAACCGAAGACATTTTACTATTAAAAGTGGAATGAGGTGGTTCTCCTTCCACTGTATGCACAAAGCTTACTGAGTAATAATTAATTCTTTCTGCTACAGGAATAATGGATGAGCCTTCTCCATTTAAAAGCAGTGAAGAAACATCTATTAACTGAAGGAGTGTGACAGTGCTTGATCTGACAGTGACAGTGATTAATCCAACCTTAGTCCCAACAGACTAGCTGAGTGGCAACCATTGATCTTACATCTTCCACAAATGTGAACAGCCACAATGGAAATAGTGAGAAGTACAAAGCCAGAACCCCAGATTCTCTACTGTCCAATTTGGACCCAAAAACACAAATTCTGATGTCCTAAATAGCTTCCCAATCCCCTTTACGCTGCAAAGCCATATGCCTCTCCAGTGCATTTCCATGATTCCTCAATCAGTCCCCAACAAAAGCAGCAACCCAAATAGCATGAGCAATAGAGAGCTAAAATCTTCCTCTATTATTAAAGGAATACACCTCTAAAAACCAATGCCAGCATCCCACATGTTCACATGGTCAAGATATGTATCAAAAAAAGAGTCTTATTCTGCAGCATCTTGAAAACAAAACTTTGTCCTTTTAAGTGCATTCTTTTCTTTATTTCTTTCCATACTTGGCCATTTCTCTTCAAAGTGATGATTGGCCTCCAACTGTCATGAAAACCTTTTTATTTTAAATTGCAATCATTCCAATGCTAACCGAGCCTTACACATAGAGGCATGATCTGTTCTCAATTGATCAAATACATTTTTAAAAAAGGGAGGGGTAATCATTGTTATAGGACTTCAGCAGCAGAAGGAATTGTTTGACATATGAGCAGACATCTTGATTTTTTTCTTTATTCAGTACCACTTTAAGTGACAATCAAAAAAATAGAAGCGCTGCATAGGGATAACCTTCACCTACCAGCAGCCACCCACAGACAACAATACCAAAAGCTGTTTAGAGATCCAGGGATATCAGTGGGATCTCATTTCTCCATGTCTCTTCAAATATAGATCATCCATCCTCTTAATAGCCTCTGTCAATAATGCCAAGCCCCATGAAGCTGGGCAAGACCAAGGAAGCAAGAATTATACAGAATTTAATAAGGTACATTTAATGCTCATTTGAGGTAACTACAGAATCCTAACAAGGATGAATGGAAAGCATCTCGCTTTTAAATGAAAAGTTCTCCTTTTAAATTGAAAACCCTCCTTCTTTTTAGGTCCTGAGTTAGGTAGATTTGCTTCTTCGGGTGAAATAAAATATTCTAAGTACTCTAAAGAAAAATTTGTACCCTACAATAGAGCAGCATCACATAAATAAAATAAATAAGTAGCTCATTGTCAGCTCATAGAAGCAGTTTTCTTCTACAAATGGTTACCATGTTCTACTCTTCATCTGGATTTACCAATTGCCATTGAAGTGTAATACTTTCCTATTATTACTTGAATATGATGTGCTACTTTAAGAAAAGAAAAGAAAATGGGCATTCCCAGTGAGAAATCATTAGGGCAGCAAAAGAGGTAGGTACATCATCCAGCTTTTTCCCCAACAATCCTGAATGCCTTGACTGCATCTTTTTTTTATTCCATTTTAAAACACATTTTATAAAGACATCACAATGAATAACATGTACTAAGAAATTTAGAGTTGGCACGTAATGTTAACATTATTACGCCATAAACTATGCAAAAAACCAAGAACCTTAACAAAATTAGTTGAAATATGTGGGGAAAGAATAAAAGGGGAAATAATACTTTTTAGTTTTTTTTAAATTTAGAAATACACAAGAAATCAAATCCAAGATTTCATTTTTTTGTATAAAGTTTTTTGTTTATATACTTACACAGAAGAGTCAATTTGGTGTAATGGTTGAGACACCAGGCCAGAAACCTGAACACTGAGTTCTACTACAACCTTAGGCATGAAGTCAGATGGGTGATCTTAAGCCTCTCTCTCTCTCTCTCTCTTAGCCCTAGGAAAGAGGTTAAACAAACTCCGAAAATATTACCCAGAAAACCTGCAAGGACTAGTTTAGGCCAGGGTTGTTAAACTGATGGCTTGCAGGCCGGGTGCGTCACTTGCAGGCCACGCCCACCTCAGCTCCACGAAGAGAAACAACCATTGCAATACATCACATGACAGCAACACGACGCAGTGGGTTTGCCATCCATCGTCTAGGCCTGTGATGGTGAACGTAGACATATCTGAGGGTGCCCTCAGATATGGCTATGCCTGGGGAAAGTGAAAAATGGCACAATGGGCCAATGGGCCAACCAGAAGTTCGGGAACGAACTTCCGGTTTCCCGTTGTGCCATTTTTCACCCTCCCCAGGCT
>JANHFT010003668.1:81006-91561 GCA_032467955.1 Pseudoxenodon macrops | reverse complement strand
ATAATATAATATAATATAATATAATATAATATAATAATATAATATAATATAATATAATATAATATAATATAATTAATATAATATAATCTTGTACAAGGCTCTGCCAAGACGTTTTTCTACCTGAGGCAAAGGTTTTTCCTCCCATTCTGTTGTAGGTCACCACCCCCTTGAGTTCATCTTGATTCCTGGTATATATACATATTGATGCAGTTTTCTTGAAAGCTGTACAGGAATAGTTTTCCACTGCTTTCTTCTGACATGTATTTTGAACATTCTTATCTGGCAGGGGAGATACATTGATCACGAACTACCCTAATTTCTTGCTGACCTGCAAGTCCCCGGCTTGCTTATCATTGGAATCTTGTCACTTTTGCTATCAGTTACTGTTACATTCCATGCACTAAACCTAACAAAACTGGCAGGAACAAGAAATGGGAAAATGTATTTCATGGCATTAAAGGGTTAAGGTTGAGCCACAAGGCACACATTGTTCTCTAACACTTCACTGGCATTCTCTAGATTTGATGCCCGAAATTTACCCCTTAATAATAAGTCTATTCTAAAACAACTCCTAGTAGTTTACAACATAAAAAGATATTATTTAAAACATAGAATCAACATGAATAGTATGTTATCAATATAATAACTAGATTATACAGTATGAGTGTCCATTTACCACTTAAATGCCATCTGGAACAGCTCTATGGACCTAAACTGGTGCCTTACTTTACCTAGTGGTAGAGCTAGCCTTGTGTCTTATCTCATCAATTGTTAAAAGGGGTTTACAAACACCATTAAAATGATAGAAGAGTAAAACATGTAGTTAAATCCAAGGTGCATGAAATAGTTTATCGAGAAATTGACCAGTGAAATAATAAAATCCACTAGGAACATTCATAAACATTATAAATGCTAAAGTGCATTGTAATCTTGTAGAAATACATGAGAAATAAAACAGTCACCAATAAAAACAAATACAAAAATGTGGATGATAGAAACTAAAGTCGACTAAATTAATTGTATTATTTTGTGGTGACCCTCAGAAATAATTTTAAATACACAAAATTTATGTCGGACTAAACCAGCTCTTATTAGAGAAGTCCATTTATTTATGTAATGGATATTTGCATATTAATGTTGTGAACATGTTTAAATCTCATTCTTCCATTATAAAGCAAAGCTCAGGGCTATTCATGTAAAATTATAATAATCCACAAGATATTGCAAACATAAATTTGTTTGGGAAGGTGGACTCTGGCACAGAAACCTGGAAATAATTGCTTCTGTTTGTGTTTGTTTGTATGTATGTGGGTGGGTTTGTGTGTGTGCGTGCACACCCACACAGCCATACACACATCCATACACACACACACACAAAAGCTTTGCAAGGAATGGTTGATAAGACCCAATTTATTCCAAGGCATGTTGAGTGTATTTTCCCATCACTAAATGGAGTTTAAAGGTGCATTAAATACTTAAGTAACTACTAACTTAAATAGGATGTCACAGCAATTTTTCATAAGGCCGTGCAACTATTTTTCACTTGATGTTTTTGAGGGAAAAAATGCCAGCTATATTTCCATGAAGGATGCTAGTGACTCCTAGGGACTGAAAAGAGATGGTTACTGAAGTTTCTCCCTTATTTATGGTTTTATAAAACAGACAGTTCCAAGTTTTTTTGGGAAATGAGAAATATATGAAGTAACACCAAGATAACTGTGTATCAGACTTGTCAAAAGAAAAAGAAAGCTTCTTCATAGCTTAGTTCACATTGCAGAAAGGAATATCTCTGTCTCTCTTAACTTGAATCCAACAGAAGTTCCAAAACTGTGGCTCTTTCAATTTCAGCAATTCACAATTTTTTTCTGCTATGCATGGACAGGGTTGTTTTGCAGCTCTAGTATTTTACAACTAGGAAGGTTATTGAAGGCCCTGTGTAAGATTTCAGAAAATGAATTAAAATAAATTAAGGATTAAAAAAAAATGCTTATCATATTTCCATCATGCACAGTTTTCACAACTTTGTATGCACAAACCTACATGTATATTTTCTTATAAAATCCTCCCGATAATTTCCTACCTCTATAAGTTAAGAGCTTTTTGTCACCAATAAGTATTACTACAAGCTAGCTTTTTTATTAATATGCTTTACATGTGTTCCAAATACATTGCATCATTTTCTTTTAACAATTAGGATAATGGAACACTTGCATTACAGAATATAAAATGGTAAGAATGAGGAAAGCAGACATATTTTATATACGAATTTCTATTTCATAAACTGGAAACTGGTATGAAATACTTACTAAGCTATAGATCTCAATCACTGATTTACCTCTGAATCCTGAGTTTTCTCTTTATTTTATGATTGTGTATCTTCAAACAGAGGGTAGTTATCTGCCAGATATATTTTAGTGGATCCTGAACTGAATAGATGATCTCTATGACAGATCACTTTATAGATATTATAATCACTATGACTACCTCCAATTCTATAATCTTTTTCAGGAGCTCACACACAAACCTGAAAGCAAATTTGGCAAAACTCGCACAAATCTAAAATTTTTAGAATGTGTAAATAATTGAAGAACTGACTCCATGAAGTGGAATTAGTACATGGCTCATTGCTGTTGTTGGGATTGGAGCAAGAGTTTCCCAAGGAATCTTTCAAGCATACCTATATCATACCTATAAAATTGTGACTCTTTCACATTGCCCAATATCTGGTTAATCCTCTGAAAATAGAATTTAGTCAAGGAACTGAAGAGGATGATAGTCTACATTGAAATCTGGATATATATTTCCCTTGCAGGGCAGAGGAGAGCATGTCAGTATGGCAGTAATATCAACAGAGACGTGAAGTTAGATTTTCAGCCCTTTTAGTTTTGCATACATAGTAATTGGGAAATGCGTAAAACATTTGCTAAGGAAAGACTAGACTAGACTAGACTAGAATCATAGAACTGTAGGAGACCTTGGATATCTTCTAGTCCAATCATCTACCATGGCAGAAGACCTTATATCATCTTGGACAAACAGTTGTCCAATCTTTTCTTGAAAACCAAGCCCCAAAACAGATTTTTGAGGTACCCCACTGCATGCATCCCTCCATGGAGATTTAGTTCCACTGAGGACTACACAGCGTGGTTGGTCAGCCAATTGCAAATCTATCTGGTGATGGTACTGTCTATTATTCCACGTTGTTCTGTTTTACCAAGAAGTGGATTGTGATCTATTTTGTTAAATGCCTCACTATAGACTTAGTATATCCGTAACATTTCCTTGATCTATTAATTTTTAACAAACCCATGTTGGCTTCTGATAATCACTTTGTTCATTTCTAGATACTCACAAATACCTGCTTGATTATCTTTTCCAGGATTTTCACAGATATTGATGTCAAACCAATTGATCTATAGTTTTCATGTTTTTTTTCTTTTTCTTTTTGTAGAGTGGAACCATAGCAACCCCTTTCCTGTCCTCTGACAGTCCCCCCCCCCCATGCTCCAGGAACTATGAAAGAAGTTCTCAGTTCCTTCACAAACCCTGGGATGTAAATCATCTGTCTTGGCAATTTGAATTCATCTAGAGTGGAAAGGTAGTTTCATAACAATTTCTTGCCCATTTTGATTTAACACAACTATTTTAGTTATTTTTTTGAAGGAAACAAATGCTGCCAAAATCAGTAATTTCAGAAAGATGATCTTGTATGTCTCAAGGTACAGCAAAAGAAACCTCAAAGTTCCCATAAAATATCATTTTTGTATAGTTATTCTGGAATACACTTAGAATCCAGGTAAGGAAAATTACTTACATACATCTCTAAATCATCCATTCAAGAACTAGTAATGCAAACCAGATCAGTATCTTGATTCATGATGAAGCTGTGGAAGATGAATGTTTGTTTTTACTTAAAATATTTTGAAAGTGTTAAAATTCACTCTGGACATCTAGCAAGATCTACAGCCATACTGCAGTGTTGCTTTAGTGTTAATAATAGTCAGTGACACATATGAAAATAAAACTTTCAAGCCCCATAACTACCTGACACATAGTTATAATTATGTCTGGATGGAGAACCAGAAGGAAGAGCAGATATTAAGTAGAAGATAACTCCTCCTGCATGTATGGAATACATATGAGGAGTCAGAAGATCCTTTCATGGAGATTCTTAGACTTCTTGGATGCCACATCTCTTGAAAGTCACTTTCAAGAATTTTGCCCACTGATTTAGTTGCATAAGGACTCCCCTTGAAACTTTCCAACATCCATACCAAGCAATAGTGGTTTATCTTTTCGACACTACTGGTTCACATGCTTGCCTGTGCTGCACTTCTGCGCATGCACAGAGCATCCTGGTGCGGGTGGGCGGAGCCTCCTACCACTGGTGCTACTGGATCGCCATATAGAGAGATCTGGTAGGAACCCACCACTGATCCCAAGATATGATAAATATTCAAATTTCTGTTTTAAAAAGGGCATATTAATATCTCATTCACAGCATTGTCTATGGAGATTCTCAGTCATCCAGCCCATGGTTATCTCAAAGGTGCTTTTGCAAGAGGCAACTTAACTTTCTTGGTTTAAAAAAAAAAGACATTTGGCTTCTCATCCAAGAAGCTACTTCAGCTCTGACTGCATGGTGTGGAATGGAAGGATTTATATTCCTTGCAGACAGCTGGTCATTTGTATTATTTTAAAGAGTCATTGAGGCCACTTGGAGGTTTATCTGTGTCCTCAGAGTCACCTGAGTAATCCAAATGGGTGTGTAGCCTTCTTGGAACTGCTGAAAGGACTGTCTTGTGAAGCTGTGCTTTCTGCAGGATGTTTTCTGCCCTGTGTCCCTTCACTGTTGAACACAGGCACAGGCCTCCAGGGATGAGCTGTGTTGCCTGCATCTCAAACTGAAGTGTGAATGGTTCATGTAGAGTACACCAACAAACCTCCAAGTGGCCTCAACAACTGTCTTAAAGAATGCAAATGACCAGCTGTCTGCAAGGAATATACTCTAAGACGCACCAAAGTATAAGATGCACCAAGATTTCCACTCTCTTTTAGGAAGGAAAAATGTGTCTTATACATCAAAAAGTATGATAAATACTTCCATCCCCCACCATCCAGTCAGAGCTTAAAAAGCTTCTTGGATGAGAAGTGAAATGTCTTCAACGAAAAACCAGAAAGTCCAATTGCCTCTTGAAAAATAACCTTTGGTACAATCATGACCTGGATGACTGAGCATCTCCATAGACACTTTGAGATGAACACCCTTCGAATGGAGTGAGAGTTTGAACAGACCTCTAGAAGAATTGCAGACTACAGGAACTATTTGCGCTTCAGTTTGAGATGCAGACAACACGGACTCATCCCTGGAGGCCTGTACCTGTGTTCGACAGTGAAGGGACACAGGGCAGAAAACATCCTGCAGAAAACACAACTCCACAGTACAGTCCTTTCAGCAGTTCCAAGAAGGCTCCACACCCATTTGCACTACTCAGGTGACCCTGAAGATACAGACAAACCTCCAAGTGGCTTCAACAACTCTCTAAAAGAATGCAAATTCTTGAGTTCATCATCCAGTCAGAGCTGAAGAAGCTTCTTGGATGAAAAGAGTAACATCTTCAAACAAAACCAAGAAAGTCCAGTTAACTCTTGAAAAAGCACCTTTGGGACATTCACAGTATTGTGCATTCAGGGCAATTGAATTAAATATGCATGGAAACATAGGTTGTATTTTCCATGGATATTTTGGAAATATTTTAGAGTGCATTATTATTACATTATTAGCTGTGGTGGCACAGTGGTTAGAGCACAGTACTGCAAGCTACTTCTGCTAGCTGCTTGCTGGCTGCAATCTGGCAGTTCAAATCTTACCAGGCTCAAGGATGACTCAGGCTTCCATCCTTCTGAGATGGGTAAAATGAGGAACCAAATTGTTGGGGGGAAATAGGCTTTACATATTTACAATATGTATACTGCTTCGAAAGGACCGTAAAGCACTGTAAAGCAGTATATAAGTGGTATTGCTATTATGCTAAAAGAACTCTGCCACTGATCGTTGATAACCTTGTTCATTCCAACAGAATAAATACATTTACATAAAACTTTCTTTGCTTTCATTTTCTCATTCCATTAAAGGGGGATTTTCTTTGTATGGCCATTGGAGACCATGAGAAGCGGTGGATCACAGATAGAGATAAATAGATATATTTTAAAATGTCCTTTTGTCAAGGAGGGAGTGGAGAGAAAAACCAACATTCTTAATTGCCTCTATTTACTTTCTGTGAATATGTCATATAAATTTAATGAGCAAAATCACTTTACAGGAATTCTAACAGTGAATCATGTTTCTTTTAAGTATATGTAAAACTATTGGCCTTGATTTGAGGATAACTCTCTTTAGTATAATCAATACTGGGGCAATCAGATAAGAACATTCTACTGTTTTATTAAAGGGTCCCTAATTTAAAACTCAATAACTCTTGCAATCCCTTAATCAGAGAAGATGCCTTGGGAAGCGTTTAGCTAAGTGATCTTATACCACTTGATCTTTTTTTGTGCTAAGGAGCCATTTAACAGACTGACAAGTCTGTTTCCTATTCTTTGCCATTTCCGTTATGAATGAATAAAAGACCTTATGAATGAATAAAGGACCTTTCTTCATGAATGGGATGGCACAACATGCTGGATTAGATTAAAATGAGGTTGTCGTTCAGCCTGTTGTGAGATTGATCTTTGCCATTTCCCTTAGGGAGCTACAGTAGCATTTTTTTTTAACGTGTAGTATGTTTTATAAATTCTACAGATGTGTTCTTTTAAACCTAGTTTAGCATGTTGTGCAAAACTGCCTGGATTAAACAATTCAGAGGGATTAACTCTTAACCCCTAAAATAAACCAATCAGCAGCCTAGAATCTAACATATAATGGTTAGAAGATACCTTAAGGATAGAGTTGTCCAATGTTATCCCCAATGACTCTTTCTGGAAACAGGTCCTTTCTAGGAATTACATCTCTGTCACCATTTCCCTTTCATGTACATCTCCATGTCCCTAAAGGAAAAACAAAAGGTCCAGATCCTCTATTTCTGTCCATGGTGGCATTGATCCTGATTGGGCACCAGACTATGGTTGTTTTTCTCATCTCAACTATAAAAATCTAAATCTATAAAGAGGAGTGACAGTGTTCTATTTCACAAGCTGTGAGGACTATAAACATGACTATCAAGACAATTGCCTAAAATACCCTAGATTCCGGACTTCCAGCATACAGTTAAGTTAATTCACTAGGGAAAGAAATGTCTCAGTCAGCTATATCCTGCAAATAGAGAATTCGTGTATGCCTTCCTTGACTGCTAGAAGATTTTATTTAATGAAGTAGAGTATAATGTCAGCATTTGATATATTAAAAGAATGAGAAGAGTCTTGCTGAGGGATAGACCAGAAGTTCATCAGTCTAACATTTTGGTATTATCAATATGTATTCAGGAATGAAAGCAATATCCTGTCAGTGTTTTATGCTGTCCTATTACTGTATTACTCTCTGTAGAGATTCCAAAAGGCTATTCTAGATTGTAATTCATAACTGTTAGCTGCGAGAATGAAGTAATAGCAAGAATGCTAGATTTCTCTCAACTGGCTAAGCAAAAACACTGGAATAGGTTTCCAAAGATCCCAAAGTTGTGGCAGATTTCCTGAAACACAGTTAATGGAATCTTTAGGAAATAATTATGTTACTGCTTGTTACTGCTGTGCAGAGGTGGGTTCCTACCGGTTTAGAACGGTTCTACCGAGGAGGTAGTAGGCCGCTGGTGACATCACAGAGCCGGTTCTGCTCTGTGGGCGCCGCCATCTTTTGTTTTTGGAAAAAAATATTGGGAATTTTTTTTTCCAGATTTTTTTCTTCTGCGCATGCGCAGAAGCCAAGTTTCCGGCACTGCATATGGATTGCCATCTTGTTTTTGGCCTTCTTTTTGGAATTTTTCAGGGCTTTTTTGTACTGCGCATGCACACGTGCATGGGGCGCACACACGCGCACGAGGTGTGCCCATGCGGCGCGGGAGGCAGCGAACCGGCGGCGAGGTAAGTTAGAACCCACCCCTGCTGCTGTATATGAAATGAAAGCTTCGGTTACAGTGAAATCAAATGAAATCAAGGATTGAAGTTTTGTGCTCATGTCTCTGATATAGATTGTACCAACAAAAGTGAACTATGTGCCAACAAAAGTGAACTATGACATAAGATGAAGGCAAAGAAAACAAAAGCAGGAATATCAGGGCTAGGATAAGTATTAATCAAATTAGGTATATTTATTTAATTTATATGCTACCCATTTTACTATGAAAAGTGATTATTGAATTTATTTAATTTTGGCTGAAGAAAGAATGATATCAACCCTGAAGCTGACCTGACCATGGCCATTTTGAGGCTTCACTGGAGGGATAGGGAGGGGGGAATAGAGATAGCTGGGATTTTGTAGCCAAAACAAAATACTTTCTCTTGGGAACCAAGGACATTCCCACAGGTGGCCAGAGAGAAGAGAAGTGAAGTTACCAAGCAACCAGACAGAACCCTGGTTGGACCATGTGACTGATTGTTTGGGGAAGGGAGAAAACTTTTACTTTTACTTTTAATTAGGTGAAAACCACATTTAGAGTTGGTTTTCACCCGCCTGTGTCAATATGATATATCCAATAAAACTATTCTTTGAGGAATCTACCTGCCTCGGAGTTCTGTTTGCTATGGATGTATTACTTGGAACCCTGACAAATGACACAAAAGCTTAATGTAAAAAGGGAATTTTAAGCTAAAGAGTGGAGGAGTAGATATTATGGAGACATTTAGACATGAATCTCCAAGCATGATTTCTAATAAGGGAAAACAAAACTGAAGTTACTTCAAAGTGCAAAAGATTTCCCAAAAGCCTTGGATGGTGGAGCTGGAAAAGAAAAAGCCACTACAACACACTCTGATCTTAACCAAAATTAGAACTGTTAGATTCCAATGTGATGTTATTAAGATTCAAGAGGGTCAAGTCTTATCTTTTGGGGAGTTGCCCATTAAGCATCCTAGGGACTGTTTTCTCTAATTTGGAGCCTCTAGTGAGCTGCTATATGTAGCAATTAGGCTTGTTTGATGTACTGGGTTATAACCTTTAGGAGATTTAAACTAGGGAATCAAATTAATTATTTTATCTTTTTTTCCCCTCCCATTAGTTAATTCCTACTTCTGTTTAACGCTGTGCCCATAAGACTGCTCCATATTTATTTTCTGCCTAAATACATTATGTATTTATGTATGCATTTATTATATCACATTAATTTTAGAGTTAGCCATCTCACCAATTTGACTCTGGATAGAGAACATAGGATCCAAATTGGAACAAGAAATGGGGAAAAGGAGAATAGAAGTAGAATCATGGCACTCTAGGATAAATCTATAAAACTAAACAATCATGTAGATGGATTTATACCATGTCCACATACTATGCCTGAAGACGTATCTGGGTCTTCAAGTCTTAAAAACACAAGTAGTGTTGGGCCAAGCAAATCTCAGATAGTGTGGCAATCCAGAAAGCAAGTGCTGCAACAGAAAATATATGATTTCTACAGCCCTGTAGATGATATTGCTTTAATAGGCAGGAGCTGGAGCATTCCCACCCTGTTGAACCTAGTGGGATGGGCAAATTCAATTGAAGAGAATTAGTTCTACAGATGACCTGGACCTGCGCTTTATATATGATAACTGGCACTTTGAATTCTACCCGAACTCCTACTGGAGCCACTGCAACTTGCAGAGAAGGAGCGTAACATATGCAGTTTGAGACTTGCTCACAATTGTTTGCATTTCCATATTCTGGACCAATTTCTAAGTGATCTTCAAAGATACCCCATATAAATCCTGGAGTTTGATCCTGATGAGGTTCAAGGTTGATTCAGACATCTGAATCCAGATTCTTGAGGGCAATATGTAAATAATGCTTACATTGCAAACCACCCAGACAATGTTGTAAAGTGCTATGGGGTGGAATATAAGCCTAAATGCTATTGCTATAAAGCACATTGAAGTAATCTTTTCATAAGGTGACTAAGGCATGAGTTACCATGAACAAGACTTCCTGATTCAGATGAATGGATCACAGAGGAATTTATGCAAAAGACCCCACCTGTCCTTGATTGCTTCCCGTTCTTCAAACAGTATCTGTGAATCTAGGAGGACTCACAAATTGTGTACCAGTTTGGGTGTAAGCAGTGGAACTCCATCTATCATCTACAAAGATAAAAAAAACCCTTGAGATTCAGGAGTCTAAAACCTAAAGTACTTTTGCTAGTGTTGAGTTGAAGCCTGTTCTTCCCCATCCAGAAATCTATAGCTTCTAAATAAGAACTCCAAAAGCAGTGTTAAGTTGGCCTAGAATAGAGATCTATAAAGGATAATCACCAAACTGATGATATAGAACTTCATCCCATGTTGATGAATGACTTTACCCATTAGGTTCATGTACATTTTAAACAGGAGCAGGGAGAATATAGAATTTTGAAGGACCCTACATAAGAAGAGT
>JANHFT010003668.1:45577-72221 GCA_032467955.1 Pseudoxenodon macrops | reverse complement strand
AAAACTTACTTGAATTGAACCTGGAGGGAGAACCATAGCACCACATCATGCTTCTCATTCCCAGTTCCTGAGTTGGTCCAGGAGGATATCATGAATACTTCTGAGAGACTGAGAAGAAACAGGATCTATCTCTTCCCACCCTATCTCACTCCAGTAGAAGTAATCTGCAAGTGTAAGATTTTTTCACTCCCATTCTCATCCTGAAACCCATCTGGAAAGGTTCTCAGTGATTCACATCCTCCAGGATTCTCTGAAACTGCAGACCTTTCTCCAATTTTTATGCTATCTTTTAATGTGACTTGACTTGTAGACATTTAAAGAAAGATACAGGTATAACATTTTGAAAGCATCAGATGTAATCCTGAATATAAACTGCTTAAATCTGTGAAGGTAGAAATTGAAACCATGAGAACAAATCATTCTCATATCTACAAAATCAAGTCAGACTCTTGTCTAAATAACAGATATGTTTGCCAGCATCCTCCACTTAACTATGTGAGCAGTAACATCCTAGAATATCTTCATATTTCAAGGGTCTGCTGGAAATTACAGATCCATGTATTATTGATTCAGACAAAAATATATGAGGTTCTTTGAGGACATGTGAATTGCTCATGTCAGTACCCTCTCATAGTTGTAAAACATAACATGAGAAACAGCACAGAATCTGTTTGGCTCACCAAATTCAACGTCTTATGGCTATTGAAATATGAAACCCTTCAAAACATCTGCGGCAGGATTGCCAACCCAGAGTTGACCTTTTAGTAAAAGAATTTAAAAAGGAAGGAGACATTTATGTTATGTGGTGCCAAAACACAAGAATGAAAATATGTCCTGAAAGGATTAAAGCAGGACAGGAGAGGACACAAATACGTACATAATAGACCAAAGTTTTGCTTTAATAAGTGGCCTTATGTATAAGCCCTTTTATGGCTTTTCCCAAAATTGTATGAAAACAAAATGCATTTCTTTAGGGCTTAAATTTTAATATTGTTGGAGAAATGATACATCAATTGGACATTTTACCTACTAAATAGCAGGAAATACATTGTACCATTCACAGCTTTTACTTTTAAGTAAAGCCTCTAATTTTTATTAACCTGAAAAGAAATTATAATGTATGAAGAGTCTATATCAGACCATTATAGAATCTTCAACTGGCAGGTCTCACATCCTGGCCCCACCACAAACCTCCCCAATCCCTCTCATTTTGCTTCCCCCCCGAAAATATTGGATTGTTTTTCTCTACATTCTGCCTTTGCTAAACTCTGGAAAAAGATAAAATACAAGGAGGGACAGTCTCTGACTGAGTGGGTTTGCCTGAAGCATGTTTGGGCAAACCATGCATCTAATAAAGCAGCAGTGACTCCCTATGTCTTCTTCCATAGAGAAAAGGCTAATGTCAAAGGGCATAGAGAGATTTTTGTTATGCTTCCCTCCCTCAGTGTTATCAGAAAATGGGTTATTCCTAGCCTTTCAAATAAATCAAATCCCTCCACTTTTGCTCCGGTTGTGTGAAATACACTTCGACTGTCACTCCTAGGCACCTTTGCAATCTATTCTGAGATGCCATCAGTGATAGCAATACAAAAATGCTCAATACAGGTAATCCTTCACTTAGGACCACAACTGAGCTCAAAATTACCATTGCTAAGCAAGATAGTTGTCAAATGAGTCTTGTCCTATTTTACAACTTTTCTTCTCGCGGTTATTAAGGGAATCACTGCAGTTGTTAAGTTGGTAATGCGGTTGTTAAGTTAATCTGGCTTCCCCATTGCTTGTCAGAAGGTCCCATGACCCCATGATGCTACAACCGTCATAAAGATATGCCAGTTGCCAAGTGTCTGAATTTTGATTACGTGATCACGGGGAAACTGCAACAGTCTTAAGTGTGAAAAACAGTCATAAGTCACTTTTTTCAGTGCCATTGTAACATAGAATGGTCATTGAATGGCCATAAGTCAAGGACTAGCTATATAAAAATACTGACCATGGCCATACTTGGCTCCAAATCAGGCTGGTATTTTTATTCCAAGATATCCAGCAGCCATCATTCTCTGCCCTTGGATAGGCTTTCTTTACCTTTCTACAATAAATAGAATTCTCTGCCATGCTTAATTCTTGACCTCAGTAGACTTAGAGTAGTCTTGCAAATCTCACCACTCTATCACCAGAGAGGCATTGAAACTTCAATTTGGTGACAGAACCACAAGGCACCTTGCTGTGTGCAAAACAAATTCAGAGGGATCATTAAATATAATCAACAAGTGGATTTGTTTATCAAGGTGGCTCCTTTTATTCCTGATGAGGTATTAACCTTTTATTTTTTGTGAAGTATTAACAAATGATAGATATAGGAGTAAGTATTGGCTCAAATGATAGGTATAAGAGTTTACTTAATCGTGTGATCTTGGATCATGATTCTGAGTTTATGTTCAGGTTTTGGAAGGAGCTTTTCTAATTACTGAACATTCACATTCATTTGTCATTGTCTCATCATCTGGCATCAAAGAGACAATAAAAGAAGACAAATATCTAAGTTCTTGAGCAGAACGTAGGCTGTTAGTGAAACTGTACTGAGTTATTGCCTTTTGCAGAATTTATAATAACTTGCTGCATTGTTCCATCATGTCATCACCCTTTCAAACAGTCTAGAGTGGGGTCGGCAACCCACAGCTCTGGAGCCACGTGCGGCTCTTTGGGCCCTCTGCTGTGGCTCCCTGTTCCATCTGGCTGGCCCCACCCCTCATCCTCCCCTCATCTGGCCTGAGAAGGTAAGAGCGGCAGAAGCTTCCCTTCCTTCTCCTCTCGCGACTCCCTAAATGGCTGTTGTGGGGCCAGGAGGGTGCGCATGCATGGGGAGACCCCCCCTCAAGTGAGCGCCAAAGCACAGAAAAGGTGCGCACAAGGCGGCCGGCTGGTTGCTTAAGGAGGGTCTTTGGATGCGGCTTCTACCCTAAAGATCTGGCCATCACCTTGCTGTGTCTCCCCCCTTACCTCCGCAGCTCTTCAGCCAAGCGGGAAAGGCATAAGCTCCATCCTGAAGCGGCAGGAAGTGAAGGCTACCTTACACGCAAATGTATCGCAAAGGCAGGAACAAATACTTTGCTCCTCCATTAAAGCATATATATATTATTTGTACCTGGTAGTTGTTTAAGAAGAGGGGGCACTTTCTAGCTCTGTCTAGTTCTTATTTGCCACATTTGTCATTGCCCTTGGAGAATTGTCAGGACCATCTTTATGTATAGGAGAAGGGAATGATTCTGATAGCAGAGGTGGTTTGAAATATTTTGAGTTTAACCTTGTGTAGGAATGAGCAGCCAGTTATTATGGAGGTACTTTCAGAAAAGGTTACAGAGAGTGAAAAGGAAAGCATGAGAAAGAAACTCAATTCTAGACCACCTTGATTTTGCTTAGCATCAGTTGCGGCTGAAAGAAACAGGGGAAAGCTTTCAATATTTCTGTTATTCTATTGCTACAATAAAAAGCATTTCTGGAATCTCTGCTGTGCCTGATTTTTGATTTGGTCTACTTCCAATGGCTGACAATTATGTGGAATACACACACACACATGCACATGCACACATTGTTTGTAATCCTAATTTTATATCTACCGTACTTTCTCTTATAGTATAAAGTGTGAAACATATATTTGCACTTTTCTTGAGTCAATAACTACACTAAACATTCAGGACATATCCATGGAAGTGAATAATTCAGTCGCAACCCACATATTAACCTATGAGGTTTGAAACAGTATGTTTGTATTAATGTTACAAAAACATAAGCCCTCAAGCATTCTTTACTTTAAGTATGCCCAATAATATTTTCCTTTGCCGAATCTGAGATGCTGTGATTTGTCCTTGGAGACTAGTTATGCTCATATGCCGCCTGCTGTGTGGGGATGTCATTTTGACATATTTGATCTTTTGCCACTCAAGACATTCCATGAAACAAATCTATAATCCAAATGCTTTATAGAAAAGACAAATATCAATCATGTTTTGTAGATTTCATGGAGGAACTCCAAGTCAATTCGGCATTGGAATAGCATCCATTCCTCACACACAAGATTTTTTTTAAAAGCATCCAGTTGGGATGACTTTCCATAAGTCCTAGGCTAAGAATTCTAAAAACTGAAGACCAACAACATGTTGATATCACTAGGATGATATAAGCAGTCATAAATATGTGTAAAATATGTTTCACAAAGGTTTTTGATAGAAAGGGAAGTTAACACATTGATACATAGGAGAAAGCGTACTAAATTCTAAGTAAATACAAATTTTAATGAAATATTTCATTTTGTCAAAAAAAAAACCAACTATGTTAAATTTTTGTACAGAACGTTCAATTACTTATAAATAAAATAGCCAATCATTAGAATATAATGATAGCCAAAGAGAACTTGTACATGTGCAAGAAATAAACTTTTGATAAAGGGAATTGTTGATACTGAATGTATTTGTTCATGCTGAATGTGTTTCTGCGTATGGATGCAGTCTTTGTTTGAAGGGACACTATATTTCTAATAAAGATTTATTGAGCCATCTAAAATCATAAGAGCCTGGCATGCTTTCAAGTTCTGTTAGCATTTCAGTGGTTGTTGGTTTTTTTAGAAAAACCAGGGATTTTTATAGAAAAATCAGTGGTTTTAATAGAAAAACTAGTGATTTTTATAGAAAAATCTATAGTAGTAGATAATTTTTAAAAATAACCAGATTATAGAAAATAGAAGTTTATTAATAAGTTTTGCTTACTGAAGGTAGCAACCTATATCAACAAATTAAGTGCCAACACTTAAGCACTACTCACTGAACAAAGAGTGCTTACTGTGGATGGGGTCAGGATGATATTTTAAAACCAGTCAAAAGATGCAGGTGTGTACTTTGATGGGGATGCAGTTAGATTAATTTGACTAATTGGGCATGAAGGCTCATACTGTGAACATCTGGCATAAATTAACTCCTTCAAACCAGTTCTTTCTTTTAAAGCACAATATTAAATCATTCAAAATGGTGCAGCCAGAGCTCTGGGTTTAAAAAGCTTTGGTTTAACGTGGATTACTTTGAAATAAGAACTTGTGGCAAGCAAATATCATAGGAAGAATGTTGTTGGAAGATCTCCATGACTTTGCATTACTCCAAGTTCCTGAAGAGAACAGAAAAATAAAAGATGCCACTGTATCCTTGGTAAATGGGTGTCAGGTGTGCCTCCATTCAAAATCCAAGAAAGGAAGACTCCATATTTATAGAGAATGGTACTTTTACTGAATATGAACTGATAGCAACCAAAGCAAAGCAAGAACTGAAGCTAAAGGTACGAAAAATTACACAATTAAAACTTTCCCAAATCCCTCCCCCCAAGGACCCTAGCTGAAGGTCCAGTCTGCAGATCTTCTCGGTGTCATGTGGGGTGACACATGACTTCAGGCCTCTTCAGGTGGAGCCATCCATCTGGTATGCCAAGACGGTTGACCTTGAATTGGTTATAGACAGCCTATTCAACTGCACAGTAGAAGATGGGGATTCCTTCCCTTCCCCCAACACGACACATCTCCTCCAGCACGCTTCCCAAATAAATCCCCCTCCCCCCTTTCTATGGCAGCCGACAGCAAGCAAGCATCTCGGAGGCTGACAATGGGTGTCTTATTCCCCCCAAAAATCAGATAACCCAATCCGTACAATATTTCTGCATTGTAACTGTCACAAAATTTCTGATGCTATCTTGTTCATTACTAATCAAATACTGAGGAAAAAGTAGGTTTTAAAAAAATGAACATAACTTGCAAAAAAGAGAAAGGTTTATGAATATGTTAGACAAGCTTTTAAAAAATGGTTTACAATAATCTGCTAGAAGGAGGAAAATGGTGAGGAAAAGTAGAGAAAAACAGGGACTTTTGTGATATTCACATGTGAGTTGATAGATTAAAGACAGATTAAAGAAAAACAGTTTTTCCACTCAGAAGTATTTTCATATGGCTTCTGCATGAAGTAAAGTTGGGCTAAGACGTTACCAAAGCAGAGACCAAGAAATTGTTCACTTGTGCTCTGGATGGCTGCTTCTCATGAGGAGACTGCAGGATTGCAGTCAATTAGTCAGTTTGAGCACTGGATGCCATGGAAAAGTCAACAAACTCATAGAGCAAGTGGAACCTGTAAGGACAGTTTCTGAAGCACATTTGGGTTACAATTATTTGTCAGTTAAAAGATGTATTTGTAGCAGCAAGAAAAAGAACCTGGCCAGTGAACCTTTATTTCAGCTTGAAGATAAAAGAAAAGATACAATAATAATTTAAAGAATTTAAATTAAAGAATTTAAAGAATTTAAGATCAACGGCAAAAAGTTTGACAAGAATTTAACTTAAGAAAGTTTAAAATAGACACAGGGGTCAGTCAAATTTGAAATATAATGTTTGAGTTTCAGTATTGTAGTAGTTTAATAACACAGAGCTGCCTGACAGTGAGATGGTGGCATATAAATTGAATAAGTAATAACACGGAAACAATAAACATAGCAAATGAAATTACAATAGCATTTGAGAACAAATAAAAGATTCCTCTCTCACATATCATGTTTCTGAGGACTTCTTGGCACCAATTCCAGAAATCTATTCCAAGGGAAAAAAAGGGAAAAATACACCCCAAAGGCCAACTAATGTGATATACCTTCATGGGTTTTAGTTATGAGGATTATGGGCATAGTCTGAATAGAACTCAAGTTCAGAACTGTTGCAATCTGAAATTCCTTGATGAAAGTCTTTTTTCTGTTCTGCTTTCTAAAAATCTATATGACACAAAGTGGCCATAAACATTTAAATCAAGAACATTGCCCAGTAAAATATTACAAACCTTCTGTATTAAATGCCTCTTACCTCTGGAAATTACATAGCCTAAATATATAACTAGATGTAGAAATTCTTCCAGGAGAATGCTCTACGAATGAATTTCCACATTTAATAATTTTACTGGGAGTCAGGGAAGGGTTGCCTTCATTTTTGCCAAGTCCCTCCTCTCCTTATTCTTTCCATCTGTTTTCTGCACAGAACAGTTTTGCTAACTGCTCTGTCTTACCCCTTGGCTGATTGTACGGCTTGGTAGTTCCAGCCATTTATATCAGTTTCTTCTATTGAACTCAAGGATCACTTGACAACTGCAGAAGTTCCTGAAGCAGCAATGATTAGATGAGCCAGCTCCATGAGAAATTCAGCATCAAAAATGGTGTGCTTGAGAAATAATAGTCCACTTATTGGTCTTTCCTATTGAAGGCCAAGTTTATAGATAAGTATGCAATCCTTGATTACAAAGCAGCTGGTTTTTTTTTGAGACAAAATTATTTAGCCTGGGCAATGGTAGAGAGAGTAAAGGGGACGTGCAGAAAAAGAAAGAAAAAATTGAGAATATTTACAATCCTTGTTAGAGCTAGTCCAATGGGATCTAGAGCAAAATGTTGCTGTGTTCCTTCACCCTCTGCTAAGAAGCTTTTGGTTCAAGCAGTTCTACCCATGTAGGGCAATGCTACTGATATCCATATGTGTGTGTGTGTGTGTGTGTGTTTGCCCACTAGTCCCATGGCTATTGAGCACATCCAGTCCTTATTTTGCCTTCCTTATTTTAATATATTGGTCTTCTTCAAAGCACTCATTTCCAAAATTCATGACATAAGTGCTCTCTTGCTACTCTATGATTCGATTTTGACTGTTCCCTACTTCTTTGTTTTCTATTAAAGACAATGGAGCACTAATTTGCAATTTGTCCCATTGATTTCCTTAGTTACTGCCCATCTAGCAGTTCGAAAGCATGCAAATGCAAGTAGATAAATAGGTATCAATTTGGTGGGAAAATAACAGGGATATGAAAGAAGTTCCTCCAGGCATCTCCTGAGCAATGGGGACTGGCTAATCTATTGAACCCATAAGTACTTTGGTAGGTGCATCCAACACATATGAAGTGCTAGTAATGAGAACATGTAAACTGGCATACTTACACTAATAGGGCACTTTCTTTTCAATAGTGTTTCAAAGAAACATCAGAAGAAAATCTACCAGAGGGGTACTTCTTGAGAAAAATAATTATTAGTATTTCACCATTCCCACTTGATATTCTGGATATTATTTTCTAAGGATATATGAAAAAAAGGGTGCATTAAGTTACTTGTGTACTTAATTTGGAGGTTTGGTTTCAAGATGTGCCCTTGGGCCATCCAAAGGTCACCTCTGCCGTTATCTTGCCATAGTAAATAGTATATGCAGAAAATTACTGTGTTTCTCATCTGGAGTTATTATGTAAAGTCAGCTATATGGGAATTGCTTTTATGTTCCATTTTTAGTAGCCCAGGATTCATGGTTTCCTTGCAATTTTTCAAAACAGAGTTAGTATTCACTAAAAGCTGTCGGGGAGGTCACTGGGGTATCCTAATGCCATGAAATAGAAGCAGAAGATAGAGGCACCTCGGCACTTTTACAACATATTGTGGTTTTGTACTTATAATTTTACTATATGTAATGTTAATAACTGTTTCTGTTTGAATTGGAATGGAAGTTGTTGGAATATTCTTGGCTGGAATTCAACTACCTGATGGAGGAAAGGCAGGAGAAGGCTATTTCTCCCAATTTTAATTTTTCTGGTGTCCCTAATCCTGAGGCGACTGTAATTCTAGGACAAGGTGGCTCAAGCTCCCTCTTACATTTTTTGGAGAGGGGTGTTAAATAAGCGGTAAACAGGTCAGAGAAGTTGATAACATTGTTTCCCTCCCTGTTCATTTATTACCACTTTCCCCCTACTTCCCACCCCACAGGAGGATTTCACTGTGTCTAATCTACTGTCTCACTTTCCAGCTCAGATCTTTAAACTGAGGTGAATATCATGGTTTGCTGAAGCAACAGATACTTTTGTGTGTGTGTGTGTGTATTTATTCATATTGTATATATAGGCCTATGGAAATTTCAATGTACAGGTGATTAGTATATATTGCTAGAACACTGATGGCTAACCTTTTTGCCATTGCATGTCAAAAGTATATAATGCAATGTTCTCTCCCCCTGCGCATGTGCACACAACCACCACCACCCCGTGCATGTGCGCAGGCCTCACTGAAACCTCTGGACTTCTGGTAGGCCCATTGGGCCATTTTTTGCCCTCCCTAGGCTTCAGGAGCTTTCCTGAAGCCTGGGGAGGGTGAAAACAGCATCCCCCTGCCCTCTGGAAGGCCAAAAATCAGCTGGGAGCTGACTAGG
Source organism: Pseudoxenodon macrops (assembly GCA_032467955.1). NCBI lineage: Eukaryota > Metazoa > Chordata > Lepidosauria > Squamata > Pseudoxenodontidae > Pseudoxenodon > Pseudoxenodon macrops. Next base: position 62,986 of record JANHFT010003668.1, on the reverse strand, counting down.
GCAATGCCTCGTGTGCCCTCAGATATGGCTCCACGTGCCACCTGTGGCACGTGTGCCATAGCTTCGCTTTCATGGGGCTAGAATCTTGCCCTCTTTAGATCAGCCTCTGCTCCCTTGTGTATCATAGCAAACAATCTGTTCTTCCACAGAATTGTTTGCCAGTTTTTGATTTAAAGGAACTCTTGGGGAAATTGGCAGATTTCCTCCTACAATACTTTTAAAATTAATGGTGGCTTTGTGCATAACAAAGAAGATTAATAACTATTTCTCCTTTTAAATATGAACACAAATTTCGGCTTTTGATTACTGCTTTTGAGCTATTCTTGAAAAGATTTCTTTCATGTTTCAAAACATGAATCAGATGATGAAGCTGAGGTGATGGAACGGGGACACACAGCATCAGAACTAAAGACTTGATTTAGTGTTAGATTGAATGTTAGATTCTTGTAGCCAATACATTTCTAGCAAATATGAAAAATGACCCATGTCGTATGATTTTGGCACAATGTTTCTGAAAGTAATTTATTAAAATAAACACTTTTAATTATAAAAGCAAGAGTAGCTTATTATTTTCCTATCCATTAATTGCTAAGAGAAATCTCATTTAGGGTATTTCAATTAGCTTTTTTCTTTGAGTCATACACAAAAGTTGAAAAGTGAAGATGACTATAGAAACTGACTTTTAAATATAGAAACTGCAGCTCTCACATGCAGAATGACCAAGAGCATTAGATTTATATGCCAGAAATGTAATTTTGTATGCCAGAAAAACAAAGTTTCACATAAACCTTTGGCTTATATAAAGTCAGCTTGTAGTCTTCATTGCCCTCACCTTTTGCACAGCAATTAGCTCTGAACATTTTATTCCCATGGTTTGGAGGAGGGTTTCTTTTCAGGAAGGGTAAATGCACCACCCTGAAATCCACATCCAGGCAAAAATTATTCTAGACCAAAAGTTCTTCCTCAAGGTTACATTATTGTGATCTCAAACCAACCCAATTCTCCCTCAGTAACATGTTTAGTAAGTGGTACTGTCTTTATGGTTTGAATACTGGACAAGTTAAGGAAAACAATTGATTTTCCCTTCCAGCCAGTACAGCAGTCCCAGCATCAGGAAAAATACCACCCCCCACAGTTGTAGTTCTTAAAATGATAGTCTGCTTTATCTGCAATCTGGAAGAACCCGGTATTAATATATTAATGGTAAAATCAATTTTAGAAGTACTAATTCAAATATATTGAAAATAACACCATTCCAGCTAAGAAGGACATAAATTACACTTAGGGAAACCTAACAGGTTTTGTTTTATTTTAAAAGGAAATTTATACAAATGACCCAGTGAAGGCATGCTTGGTAATTACAAAAAAGCTCATTAATTATTGAAGGAGAATGGTTGAATTATCCTAGAAGATACAGTTTGAACTCCGAACTGGAACACCGGAAGTAACAGGATTGGTGCAATTTAGGATTGCAAATTATAGTACAAATTATAGAATTATATAAAATATAATAGGGTTGCAAAGTAAACACAATACACATCATATGGCAGATATAGATGTATATAGCCGTGTTCAAGATCCTAACTCTACCAACCATTAGGCTAAACGTTCCTTCTATAAATGGAAGAGAAGATTTAAAAAAGGTAGCCCCACAGTCACCTGTCGGGACCCTTTTTCAAATTGTTTTCCTTCTGCATTGAGAAAAGAAGGTAGAATTCTGAAATGAATCAGGTTGTGTGGGTACTTAAAATTTTCAACTATTGTTTGGTTACAAAATAAACTTTGAGCTACAACAATAACCATCTTGCTGAATTGTGATGTTTAGTTTTGAATTCTTTTACAGATCTGGAGTTCTGTTTCATGTTGGGTCGGTTCAGTAGAGAAATTGTGGGAGTTTATAAAATTTGAGTCTGGATCTCTTAGCTTTGCATAACCTGGTGAAAAAAAGAATAGAAGCAATGGAATGAGCATAAATTCAAGGAGAAATAAAAATAACAGTGAAACGAATAAAAGTAGCTTTAAATCTGAGGTATTACAGACATGTTTCAGTCATTTTAAATAGGTTTGTTGCCAAGGCATTATTTATGTGAAGCGATGGAAATAGCTGCTTTCATAAGTAACGTCCAAGACATAGATGGTCCAATTTCTATCATCTTTTCATGTCTGCCTTAATCAAGGAATAGTTCCTTTTATAAACCTTCACTGCAGAAAAACATGTTCCTTTTTTCTTTCAGAGACATCTGTGGGTGGCTGTCATTATGACTAGAAGCAGTGAATTGTTTCAGATGTGATTGAAAGTATAACTTCCCAGATTTACTGCTTTAGAGTCAAAGTTATAGTGGGAAGAATCTGGTACTTTTGCAATAAAAAACATATACTGCACAATTGTGCTTTTGCCTTAGGATGGGAAATCTATAATCAGATGCCATTTCCCATCAGGAACTGTCAACATCACTTGGGAAGATGGGATTTGTAGCCTATTAACCTCTGGAAACAAGGGACGTGGTGGCTCAGTGGCTAAGACACTGAGCTTGTTGATCGAAAGGTCGGCATTTCAGCAGTTCAAATCCCTAGTGCTGTATAATGGAGTGAGCTCCTGTTACTTGTCCCAGCTTCTGCCAACCTAGCAGTTCGAAAGCACGTAAAAAATGCAAGTAGAAAAATAGGAACTACCTTTGGTGGGAAGGTAACAGCTTTCCATGCGCCTTTGGCATTTAGTCATGCCGGCCACATGACCATGGAGACATCTTTGAACAGCGCTGGCTCTTTGGCTTTGCAATGGAGTGAGTACCATTCCATAGAGTCGGGAACAACTAGCACATATGTCTGAGGGGAACCTTTACCTTAACTGGAAAAGGAAAAGGAAACCTCGACTTACAACCACAATTGAGTCAAAAATTCTGTTACTAAGCATGTCAGTTAAGTGACCACATGACCTCAGGACACTGCAACTGTTACAAATATGAGCCAGTTGTCAAGTCTCTGAATTTTGGTTACATGACTATTGGGATGCTGCAATGGTTGTAAGTGTGAAAAATTATCATAAGCCATTTTTTCAGTGCCATTGTAACTTCAGTCACTAAACAAACTGTTGTAGAGTTATGAAAAAGGCTATGAGGAGCCATTATATGCCAAAGACCACATGTTACCACCGTGTTTTAAAGCAAATGGTACTTCCTGGGCAAACCAGTTAAATTGCATTGAGGTAGTCTAATGCCATTTATTACGTCTATATTTTACTATAATTTTAAGAAACTTGCTTTAAAGAATTCTGTTTAGTTCAAATTGGATCAGACTGCTCCCTGGTCAAAGGTACATAAATATTACAGTTTATATATTTTCCTATTTTAAAAAAATGAAAATTGAGAAGGGCAATAGATTTTCAGGGACTCCTACCTTAATGTTTTAACAAAGCCCTAGACACAGGCTTAGAAGAAAGAAGGAACAGCAACAGCAGTAGCAAAAAAAAGAGAGAAATCTCTCAGTTTTCAATCCTGAAATAACACTACCCAATGAGTCATGTGTTATTTAAAGAAAAAATATATAGTTCATCATGTTAGAGCTGTAGAAAGCAGGGAAGCATTCAAAATATTTTTTTTTCTGAGAAGAGTCACATCTCTGGTTTATAGAAGTATGTGTGTGCATGCTTGTGTGTGCGTATGTGCGTGCTTGCGTGTCTGTTCATTCTATGAGCATTACTATAGAAAAACAGATATCAAAATGGAACTCCTTTTTTCTCCAGTAGTACATCACTAAATAATCCAGATTATATCTTCATTCTATACAAGGTGTGGAATTCTGTTGATCTCCCAAAGTTATGCATATCCTCTTTCATCCTCTTTAGCTTCACTCTTTCTTGCTTATACCTTGACTTAGTCAAACTTACGTTTTTCCCAAATCCGTTTTTCAGTTTCTAAAAAGTGTACTTCCCATGCAAAAGTGATATTTATTTTCTTGCTTTATTCTCTGGATTTTATTTTATTTATTTATTTTATTTCGTCAAGCATGTATTATATAACAGATACAAGTATACTTGAGAAATTCTTTTGCAGTCACTGTGGAGCTAATTTGATTGTTATGATATAGTGAAGGGAGCATATTTTATCTATTCTCTCCTCCCTCCCCAATCACTCTGGAACTGTCTCACTTTCTAATCTGAGAACACTCACTGGGAGGAGTTGCTTTTAATGAAAATGTTGGAAGCCAGGGAGGACAAAAGCACTAGAGAGATGATCCTAGTACAAAAGACAAGACATTCCCTTCTTTGCAGAGGATGAGAAACTCTCTGAAATTCCCCTCTTGTTCATAAGAAATTCTAAAGTAATTGTCAGGTGAAAAGAAGCAGGATTATACAGTAATTGAGAGTTGAAGTTGCAATTCAAGCCTATACATAAGAATCTAGCTAAATCTAGCTAATAAACTAACATTCAGTACTAAATTGGTGCCAGATAAAAGTCAATGAAATTCAAGAGGGATTGGATTTAGACCATTTGTGGGAATGTAATGATTCTAGGTTGATGACTCATTTAATTCCACCACCACCACCCCGGCTTTGGTTGCTCTTCTCCTACAGTAAATTCTTTTTCACCAAATTAAATGACAACTGATACAACTGTATTTATTATTTCTTGGCTAGAAGCAATTTTCATGTCAAATAATTTGGAGTGAAATCTAACAGCTGACCAAAAACTTGGAATGGAAGTTTTACTTTCTGGATGCAAATGTAATGCAAACTGTTTCATGTACAGCAATGGAAACACATGAAAGCATAGTGTTTCCATTGGGAATCTGTTACTTTTGGTAGTAACAAAGCTTTGATTGGTGCAGTTATATAAATGATATTACAAAGAGGGGGTAATATGTGAGATGTAAGGAATAATCAAACAAGATGGAAAAGTAAACCCCCTCAAAGAAAACTAGAAGTACTGGTTATTGGTATACTATCTGTTCTGCAACCTTCCCTTTCCAGGTCCTTGTTGATGTTTCTTCCAGAAATGTTAAATTGTCTTGCAATTTTTATTAATCAATCAAACTAAGATTCTTACATATTTAATGTGTATCATTAATTTTTATAATGAATCTGTGTGCGCACTATCAACAGTGTGAAATCCCGTCTGGCTTTTGGACCGTTTTCTGAAGAGAAATGATCAAAACACCATCTTCTTTCTTTCTTCCTTTCTTCTTTCTTGTTAAAAGCATCACCTGAGTGGTTCATGGCTACTGGAAAAAAAGAAGATGGTTCTGGCAGCTGTGACGCATGCTTACAAGAAAATACTTGCTTTTGGAACTAAAATGTTATTGAAAAAAAATAAGAGGAATCCTTCCTTGTTTGACAGAGCACCAGAGTGGTATTCGGTCAAACAAGGTAAGCAACTTCTTTTAGAACTAATGTGTCCTCCTCCACCCTCTCCCATCCCAGTTTAGCATAATACTTCTCATATGGGAAGAACAGGGATAAGTGCACGAGCACTTGCACAGCACTTAAGACAGGTGAATTTTATCTTGCAAATGGAATAGGAAATACAGGTAGTTCTCAACCGAAGGCTGTAATGGAGCCTGCTCATTAGAGCCACAAAAGATGACCCCGCAGCTACCATAAATGTGAAACAAGTTCAGTTTGTAGCTTTGGAATCGTCAGTTGTACTTCGAATGGCCATTAAGTGACCTATGGTATCTTGAGGATTACATGTGTGGTTGGAGAGTCTGTAAGACTGAAAAGAAGATTGAAAGGTAATGAAGGGCCAGCTTGGATCAGCCTGTTCTTTTCACTGGTTTGAACAAAGATTAAAATTAAAGGGGTAAAAAAGCAAGACTAGAAAACATTACATATAACAAGGGGATTAAGGGCAGAGCCAGAAAGACAAAACCTATTACAGTTTGAAGTTTGTAATTTTGTAAATCAGGTGGCCCTACATATAATCTAGCAGGGAATTTAGTGGGGCTTAGTTCTAAGTAGATATGTATGGAATTATGCTACAATGTCCCCAAGGAGTGGCGTTTTAATGAAGGCCATTCAAAATGAAGATGTGGCAAATGTAGCCTGCCAATTTGGCAATATGCTGCAGAATTCCAAAGACAGATAATACTTCTTTCTATTGTTTAGTTTCTTGGCTAGAACCCTGAATTTTCTCCCAATAGCTATAGGTAAGCATTACTGAGTAGAGAATGCTGATATAACACTCCTATTGGCCACGTGCCTCCTGAAAAGTTTTGACAGATATTTTGGATCGTGAACCAACATTTGAACTCTGAAAAGTGTAGGAAAGGAGAGTCAGCCAGCAGAACCAATGAAGGAATTGTGGACAAAAATGCACTTTAAATCCCTGCCCAAACAATTAATTTCTCTTCCCCTTCCTCTTCCACATTTTCCTCTCTTTGAACTCTTCACCCCTCCCTGCTCTTCTGCACTGTGTCTGTTGCTTTTTGTCTTCCCAGCTGCAGCCATATGAAACATCTTTTTTCTGCTCTAAAACAGAGCTGCGATTATTCCTGACATTTTTTTTCTCTTCAGAGTATATTTGGGTCTCATGGAAGTGGAGGATGGACAGATTATTTTTCTTTTTCTAATACATGATTAGTGATAAAATGTGAAGTGCTTTGGGCTTCTGCTTTGTAGTATTCTCGGGAACATCACTGAATAGAATCCATTGCAAAACCTAGGCCTTGGCTTGGAAAAAAGATAGCTTTTCTATTCCCAGTAACCTTGTTAGAATTTCTCAGTTGCCTATTTTTTAGAAATTAGGAGAAATGTTTGTTTATGAGTTTATTCTATTGCTCACAATAGAATCCCTTATGCCATCAGGCTCAAAATTTGTGGCTTGGACAACCTAGAACTACGCCGCCTATGGTCTGACCTAACTAAGCATGGTACACAAACTTGTCTGCTACAATGTCTTACCTGTCAATGACTACTTCAGCTTCAACCTCAGTAATACATGGGCAAACAATCGATCCAAACTCAAGGTAAACTGCTCCAAATTCGATTGCAGAAAATATGACTTCAGCAACAGAGTGGTCAACGCCTAGAATGCTCTACCCAACTCCATTGTTACAGCCTTATACCTGTTATCTTGTAAATGTTTGACAAATAAATAAATAAAATAAATAAATAAATAAAATAAAAATAGGAGGAAATATTTTACGGAAATAATCAGAACTGTCCCTAAGATTGTGGATGTAAGCATATTAGTTCTGGAGTCAGTGCGCAGTTTATTTAAACATTATTTATTTTTTAAACTGGGGTCAGCATAGTATTTGGATTTTCTTCCTCCTGTGATAAAATTACTAACTTATAATTGGTCTATAATTCTTGACAGTGTATCTATCAGAATGTTCCCATTGGCAATTTGTCAGCTCTTCCATACAGTATATTTACTCCGCTGTATTTGAAGGGTGATTTTTGTTGTTGGTTTGAGACATTGCAATGACTCAACCTTCAAACAACTCTGCCTGGATTACTGAGAACCTTCATCAACATAATTACTCCACTATATGTTTTTCACTTCTAAAACCTGGCACAAAAGTCTCCACTAAACGTTGGGGCCAGGGTGGGTGATTTCTATGAACTTCTCTAGGGGAAGGAGAACTTCTCTAACAACTTGTGTGAATTTCTTGGGGGAAAAAACTTCCAAAAAGCAGGATTTCTTTTTAACAGTAAAAGTACAGTTGTGCCAGTAGTGAAAACCCTCAAAGGGAAAAGTTTCCCTTTGAATGTCATTGACTTACGGGAAGCTAGGAATGATTCATACTGCAAAAAAGATGAAAAAAAGGAGTGTATTATTTATGCACATCCCTTGGCTGCTTTCAAGGAAAGAAAAGAACACCACCCTTAATGTATGTGAGTTGTCTACATCAAATTTTCTATCAACTAATAGAATGAGATCTGGTAAAAATAAAATACAGAACCTGATGGCTACATCTAACACAAGTATCCCTTCATAGATGTTGCTATTTAAAAAAATGTCTGAAGTGTTGGCTATGCCAGTTTTCAAAGGTGAAAACAAAAGTTTTTTTGTTTATTTTTTAAAGTTTGTAATATGATCATCCATAACACACCAACCTCTATCTTCTCAGAAAGGATAAATTTCATAGGATTTTAGAAGCACCAGGCAGGCAGACAAGCAACTGTTGTGATGTTGTCACCGTCACCTTCCAACACATTATTTAGCATATGGGGCACATTGCTAACCATGTATCTTTAACCTCTAGTCTAGACAGAATCCTAAAAATATTCCATCTGGCCAATTCCATTGGATCAGAACCCAAAAGTTGTCAAAACTGTCTTTTGTAGAAAAACAACAGACCCTTTTGCAAGTGGTTCATTTTGTACAAGGCCAAAATAAGTTCAACAATCCCAGTTGCTTTTATATTACCGGATATATTTTTCATAGTGGAGGATAAACATTTTCTGAAGCCCTCTGTCTGGTGTATATAATAGAAATTTAGTCCATAAAAGAGTCATTTATCTATGCTCCCTTTCTGTAATTTGTTTAAAATAAACAATTGTGATTAAACCATCCTTTCTCTAAATACTTTTAGATGGTATGATGTTATTGGAGCTCTTTTCCATACAACAACAACAATAACAACAACAACAACAACAACTTAAAGACATCCGTCAGTGTTGATTCTTTGACTCTTTGATTCACCAAATAGTCAGGAACTACAGGAGTCTTTATGTATGAGAGAGATTCACTTCAATAATAAATATGCAAAAGAAATTAAAAATACTATGTGACTATAACAGAGGGCTGCTATTTCTCTAATAATCAAATAAGGGCATTTCTGAGATAATAAATGGGAATAAATGTGGGAATTTTCTATGGTTTGATGTGTAGGAAAGTGACTGCCATTTTCTTCTCCATGTAAGTTTTATTTTAATGAATAAGTCTCCATGTGAACAGTGGGATTTCTGGGTAGATCATTAAATTATTCCTTGAAATAATAAAAAATCAATAGAATGCTTTCACAATATTTGAAATAAGAATGTTACTAATAAACATGTATTATTCATTATGTATTCATACACCAACTATAATTTAGTGATGATATGTTCTGCAGAATTCTTGTTGCCCTATATTATAGGTTTTATAGTACAATAGAGGGCAACCATAAATTATTTAAAAAAAAACTGTCCATTTCACCACGTGAAGCCACTTAGTGTAATGCAGTCTTCCTTCAGTGAATGAACAACATTTCATGAAATGGAAACCACATTTTTCCATCTAGTGAGATACAGAATGTCTCTTTAGGGAAGCTCTGTGAGTTTGATAATATTCAGATCTTCCCTAAGAATAAAATTCATAAAATAAAATTAGGAATTCTAACTAGACAAAATGAAACTATCTGGCATAATACTATGCATTTCTATTTAAAAGTAATTCCCGATAGAGCCAACAGAATATTAAACTGCAGTCAGTATCAATTTCCACTAACTTTAATGAAAAAAGACAAGGCACTAGAAATCCACAAGAAGCAAGCATTTTTCAGTTATGTCCATGTCTTTAAGGCAATAAATCTACTTGATTCACTGAAAACCACAGCAAGCTTTCCATATTTTGACTGTCTAACTTATGGTGTAAAGTCTCCCATCAAGTGTCATTTTTTAATTTTTATAATTCTGATTAATTTGTTCAAAAAAATTGTTAGCATCCATCAAGTGTTACTCTCTACTTCTGGAGAAGGAGATGCATTTTCAATTAATTTTTCAGTAAAAGTCTTTGTAAATGGTATGTTTCTCCTACAGATGACACTTTCCATATCACACCAACATGCTGAGGCCTGATTGCTACCTAGCCTGATCATCTTCAAATGACAGAAAATAGTAGTAGAATTTTAAAGACCTGAAAAGCAAATCTGAGTGCATTATGCTGATTCTGAAGTGCGCAGAAAGAAGCATCTTTGGAATGCCTGGGTGATTACAAAGTTTTTCAAATAGTGATTTCAGTATAATTTTCTAGTTCTTTCATCTGGCCTGTCTACAAACTTTGGAAACAAATCCAGCCAAGATTAAATACATTAGGGGTCCTTTAAAAAAAAAACGGCAGATAATACGGAGATATATTTAGCTTTTAATTCTGCTTAGGGTTAGAAACAAGCCTAGAGACAGCAATCGATCATATAAGCACAGCAAGATTTCTGTTTTCCTAGACCAGGTGTGTCAAACTTGATTTCATTGAGGGCTGCATCAGGGTTGTGATTGACCTTGGGGGCCCGGGTTGGGTGTGGCCAGATTGGGCGTGGCCAGGTTGGGTGTGGCCAGATCAACGTCACTCGTGTCGGTTACGCCTGTGGTGGCCTGAATGCTCCACCACCAAAAACAAGCTCCCGACCTCCACTTTTAGCTGCGGTGGCCTCCTGTAACTCTCTGCCAGCCCTCCCATGTTCCATTTTCACTGACAGAGGCACTGCAAGCCAGGTCTTCACTGTTTCCAGGGTGGTCCCGTGGGCCAGGTCTAAGCACCCTGTGCACTGGATTCAGCCCCGAGCCTTGAGTTTGACACCCCTGTCCTAGACTATGGTCAATGCTGTTATGATGCTGTTATGATGATGCCAAAAAGCCTTGCCGACCGCAGGTCACGTCTGATTGGCTAAGGTGCGAGCAGCTGGGAGGTGGGAAAAGAAAGCCCCGCTTTTGGTCTACCCCTTTGACAGCTCCTATATAAAGGAGCTGTCATATGGCTCTGTTGTTGTTGCCGTTATGAGTTGCTTGTTCTGGCTGTTAGCAATAAAGGTTGTTTTCCTTCAACCTGCCTTGCCTCAGTCTTTACCCGCCTGGTTCTCCCTACAGAACAAATGCCTTTCAGGTGCTAGAACTGAAAAGAAAGAAAGGCTGATATCTTCCAGGATTATTAATCTTATGAAGTGTTGATGCTCTTTACTCCTTCTTATTCACCTAAGATATTTTCCTACGCTAGGCAAAGGATAAAACATGAACGAATTTGAATGTATGTGGTCCAATCTTCAGTTTCCTGAAAATGGGCTACAGCATGAGTCCAAAAGCTTGGAAGACAAAGCCTCTGGTCCCAGTTGCTAACCCAGATTTGATCCTGCAAAAGATAAAATACTTTTTTTCTTATTATATCTACAGAATCTGTCCAGTTGCTTCACCTTAGCTTTTTCTGTGCCATTTAAGGATAATAACCATTAGCTTACAAGATGGATGACAGGTCAAGTTTTCCACCAAAGTCCTCCTTCAAGACTTTGCTGCTAGAATATGCTGTCTCAACTTCCTATTTCACTCCATCTTTACTCTTTCTCATTCTTGTTGAACTAGCAACTTCCAGTCCATTAAACAATTTATGAAGATGACAACTAGCAGAAACCACACAGAAATCTCTATTCTAACCCACTGCATTATGGCATAGATTAAAATTCCTCAGTCCTGTTGCTAAGGATATAGCTCAAGTCATTTGGACGCACAATTAAGATTGATTGCTTCCCATAGGTCTACTTCAAAGCCTAACAGAAAAATAATTAGTGCAGTCAGTCTTTGTGTAGAAATACTACATCAAAAATTGGGGAAGGGGGTTAAGTTGGGATATGAGAGTAGGAGAAGGTGGCAAAATTAGGCAAATGCCAAAATGAGACTAATGACATGATACAAATAAGAGGACTTGCATACAAGCATCAGATGTCTGGACACACATAATAGACACATACACGATTTTTCTTATGGTATCATCATGGTGTGTTGTTGACACCATTATAAATAGGCACTCATAACATAAGGAGGGACAACATTCTTAATAGTAAGCATCATACATTCTATTGCTATTCATTTTCATTTTCAGTGAAGAATACCTGGCTACCTCAGGGACAAAACAAACTGGATTCCAGTTATTCAAATGATAATCGACTCTGTCTCAAAATCACAAATATATTCCTTACAAATATTTTCTCAGCAGGAGCCCAATATTTGTACAACTACTCTCTCCTATAAAATCCATACTTCTACACAGAATAGGATGCATTGCTAAAAATATCAATAATGGAAAAAAATAGAGATTTCTACTTCCATATCAGAAAATATGGTTAAAATTCATGAATATATTCACATGAAGTTTATAAAAATATCTCTTTTATACCAGTGTTAAATTGAAAAAAAAGCTTGTTGCCAATATATTATTTTCCCTTTCTTTGTTGCATTAAGAGCTGGGTTTATTAAAGCACCTTTTAACGCCATTTTGTGTTCATTCAATTCCAAATCCATTACCTTCATTTTGTCTGAATTGACGCTCTGTTTATTCATCCAACGCAAAACTCTGCTCAGGTACCATTTTGAAAACCTCTGTTTCACTTGGATTAATAAAGCAAGGTATTATTCATACTGTTGTGGAATTTTTGCCACAGAAAAGAGCACAGTACTGAAGCAATATTGCCAAACTTTAGTCAGCTATCCTTGGATGCCTACTTTGCAAGAAACAGAGACCTGAACAATAGAAAGAGGAGGGAAATCCAAGAGAGCTTATTCCCAAGCAATTTTTTTTTGAGGAAGTGAGATAGGTGTTAGAAAGGGATAAAGAGGTTTTTTTTATTGTAAAACAAAAGTCACGTCTCTGTGACAAGTGGAATTTTGAGATACTTAAGGTGCTGATATATGATTATGAGGGCTCTCCCCCCTCCCCCTTAGATGAGCCTTTCCAGACAGGTGAGAGTTTTGTTTTCATATGCAAGTGGAAGAAACAGGAACACAAGAGAATGATGAAATTACAATAGGAGAGGCCGAGGGGAGGGCAGGCAGAAAGGAGAAGCAAGGGGGGGAAAATGGCGAGTAAAGTTTGCAGAATTATTTGCAGCTTTATTTTATTATTTTTCCATCACAATACTTTAAGGGTTTATTAGTCTCATTCTGGAATCTCTACTCCAGCTGTGTTATATAGATGTTGAATAGCAGGAAGACAAACCACAGCACACTAATCATTCCCAGTCTCAGCTAGAAGCGAGATGTGGGATACTATGGAAAATGCCTTTAAGCAGCCCACAATTTAGCCATTCTTGAATGGTGAAATGCTAATCAATTAAGCCACCCATCTAAAAAACAAAAGCAATCAATACATTTGGAACAGCCGTCCATAGTAAGTTTGGTTTCCTAGACTCCCGTTTTCAGAAATATCTCTTATCCTGGAAGTCTGCGTGGTCAGGAAATGCTTTAAAATTTACAGCAGTTCTGAATCTCGGTGGCACCCTTGTGAGAATATCGGAACTTGCAGCTGTGTTTTCATTTCTCTTTTATCTCTTTCCAGTTACTCAGCAAGGAACAGTGTGAAATATGTCAGCTGCTGGTAACAGCTCTGGGCACAAGAAAAGTATGAGCAGAAACAACTCTTCCAACAAACTCATAGAGGCGACTTCTAAGAAGATCTTCTCTAGTGCAGTGAAATTTTTTTCTGATATGATATAGAGGGATCTCGAGACATGGCCACTAGGATTAGAGCTGAGGAGATTTTACTTGTTATAAACAAAGTTTTTCTCTCATCTCTATTACACGAAAATTGTTCAGGGGAACAAACCAATGGTGGGTTGCTCCCGATTCTTAGTGGTTCAGGAGAATTGTTAGTGGCGACGATCACCTAATTGAAAAGCGGTTCTTCCCGACGTTGAGATTGGCCCACCCACCCGGGCTCTTTTCTACTCTTTATCTTCTCAGCTGATTAGCGTGGCAGAGTGGATTGCCGTGGAAATCAGCTGTGCTCTCCTCAGTAGAAATGGAGAAGTGAACAGTTTTTGTAAAGTGTGCACACACGTGTAGTGTTTGTTTGGCAGGCACATGCATGAAGCATGCGATGTCCAAACCAGTAGTAAAACCAGGAAGAACCCACCACTGGAACAAACACTAGATTCTCTTGGTCTCTTGGAGTAGAAACCACAAGGAATAAAATAGGTAGCTGACGTCAAAAACTGAGTTGTAGCTTTTGTAGTGGAAATGTCACACTCTACCTACATTGAATTGCTCATAACATAATCTTTCTGTAGTACATTCATCTTGATGACCGAATCACCTCAGCAGCCTCTGTTGAAGATGGTGTAACTATTTCTTCCTCCTTTTTTTGTTTAGTATTATTTTATTTTTAAAGTACTTTGTACACTTGGAGACATTGTGAAATGCCTATAATACCTTGTGGAACCAGGATATAAGTTCTCAAGCTAGTAATCATTGTTGAATAAAAAAAAAGTGACTTTGGAAAGCTGAAAAGAGTTTTTCTCCTCTTCTCCTTAATTTCTGAATTAACGTCTGAATTCAGTCATGAACTGCTGAAGTGAATATGATGATGTTCAACCTTAATAAAATCTAATGACATCAGATGATCAGACTGATATCCACCTAATGCAAAATATTTGATTTAATAACCCCTACGTATTTCATCAAAATAGCACAAAGATGAATGAAATCTATTGTTTCTAAAAATCTTTGCTCTTTCTAATATCCTATAAGAACTTTTAAAGTCATGGTCAGCCAAATGTTAGGCTTACTTCTAGATTAGCTTTGTTTGGCAAGAGATTATTCCAGACATATCTTTTTAGATAATATTTTATTTTATGTATGTGTCTCTTGCTATGTTAGTCATGCTTGTCTTGGTTATATAAGATCACAGTGGTAGTTTAATGTAATGAGGTTATGAAAAATATTTGCCAAGCCAAAAAAAAGGGGATGCCAAATATCTCTCTTGTGTACAATTTGTCAATTACAAAAGCTAACTTGCAAAAAGACCCAAAAAAGCAAACCTTTTCTATAATCTTGCAAAAAAGAAGATGAATGTATCCATATAGTCACTGGGAGTTCAATTTTCAATTGAGGTACACTTAATTTATTGAGCCCAGATCAATCTGCAAGTAATTTGAGAAGTCAGTCCAAAAGGTTTACTCGATAACTAATTGCTAATCATGATGGTGAAATGAAATGAAGCAAGCATTAGAAAAAAAGCATTTATTTTTAGAATCTCTATTTAACCAGCATGTCTATGTTGTAAACCATAAAATTTCTTAGCTGACTTTATTTGCATTATAAATGGTTTTTATAACCTCATTTATCATAATTATTGGCCAATCAAATAGATCAGTGAAAAACCATTGAATGACCTTTCTTGAAAAACCACAGTTCCTAAGATTTTCTGCATGATATCTATAGTAGGGTTTTCCCTATTTATAGACTGAGTAGAAATTGGTCCCTACATTCTGTATTGGAAAATATTTAATTGTCATTATGTACTGCATTAAGACTGAGCACATACATACCTCCATTTCTATTCCTGCTTTTATCATGGCAGTTTGTTTTGTTGCTGATACAGTTAATAGCTCCATAGACTTACTTTGTGCAAAAATATAGCTGTACAGTACTGAAGAAATCTGTAGGAACAATCATTCTTGTTTGTTCTAATAATTACCATGTTATGGATGTGGTAATTGCTTTTTAAGTAAGATAAATTTCCTGCTTTTGACACTGAAACAGCTATAAATTTCTATAGCTGTTCACACTGAATAATCTGGAAAGAAAATAATTTTATTATGGTTTCAGGAATATAAATTTTGAGATCCCATTTAACCAAATGAAACCAATGAAGTATAATGCTTAATTTTTAATGGATCATGCTCTTTATTTTATCCTGACATGAAATTTTACAGCCCAAGATGTTGTAGAGTAGCTGCTTGAAGAATTTATTCAACATAATTGTATCAGTTATGTGCGTGTGTACACCTGCATGTGTGTGTACACACATACAGGGAGAAAGAGAGTTGCCATAGGATAATGAAAAACATTAGTATCATGAAGATTGTGCAATTCAATATATACTTATAAAAGTGATCAGAATAGCCTTTCCTGAGCTAGGAAAGAGGAGTGAGCTTTTGGAAACACTACAAAGTACAGAACCTCTGGACATCCCCTCCCTTATCTCCTAGGTTCTTGATTACATCTCCTGTTCATCCAAGGATGTTTGCAAAGCTAATAAATAAAGCTCCACCCTAGCTGAAAATCTTTGCTGATATTTGTGTAACATGCCTTTTTTTCTTTTAAGAGCTCTGCAAAAACCTGTGTATAGCTGGCTGTCAAGAGTTTGACATGAATATTGATTCTGGAACTGAGTACATGCATTGTTACAATATGCAGAACTCCAGAGCACATAACTCAGATGCTCTTCTGGTTTCTGGCCAAGGAAGAGGCCAAGGAGCCAACTTCTCCATCATCTGAGAGACTTTGCAAAACTGTGAGCATCTTTCTAATAAATAGCAGCTTTGGTCACTTATTCTGAGCTTGAGAGATAAGAGAAGATTTGTTAAAAACATGGTGGAGTTTTAAAATAATGAATTGATACTAAGGAGTTTTTAATAAAGTCTTTCAAAATGCATGTATTTAATAAAATATAAAACCGCAACAATTATATACACAAGGGCTTTTCAGAAATTTTCAGTGAAGAATAACTACATTTCATTGTAACGTTCTATATAATCTACACCTGAAAGCAATTTCTTCATACATCATAAGTTACACCAAGTCCTCAATTCACAGGTTATGGAGGCTTTCCTCTAGCCTCTGGGAGGGCAAAAATGGTCTCCTTGGGCTCCTCAGGCCCTCCGGAGCGGGAAATGAGCCCATTTTCGGATTTCCAGAACTTCCAGGAGGCCCATTTTTCACCCTCTCAGAGCCTCTGCATGGGCCCTGCACTTACCTGGCATCCAAAACGAGCCCCATGGAGACTCCTGGGAGGAGAGGAGAGGGGTGGGCAAGTCCTTGTACCAGTTCGGCAAACCAGGTGTACCAGTTCGGCGAACCAGATGTAAAATTAGCATCCAGTTCACCTGAACCAGTCCGAACTGGCTGAATCCCATCTCTGCTTATATAGTTGCTGAGAACGTGAGTGGGAGCATGTTTTCTTTGTATTTGTATCCTGGAATTTTTACTGGCATCTGTTTAACTATTGCGAGAATAGAAAGCCTGACTAAATGGTCCTTTGGCCTGATTCTTCTCAATGCTTCTTACATTTTTATCTGATGCAGACTGCTACAAAATTCCATCTTGCTTAATATTAATAAAAAAAAGAAGAAAAAAGGGAAATTCTTGAAATAAACCTAGGAGACTATAATAAATGGGTATCTTGACAAGAATCATAATACTTGCACACAGACTATAATGTTCATACTATATCTCTGTGTGAAGTAATAATTCCAGATTTTCTGGTCCTCAAGCACTAAACAATATATGACTTCCAGCTAATGCTGGACTTATCATTTTTAGGGAGAGTATATGGAAGATAGTTAGCAACATTTAAAAGATAAAATATTTAATGTCATATATATACATACATACGTCATATATATACCAGGGGTGGGTTCCAAATTTTTTTACTACCGGCTCTGTGGCCGTGGCTTATTTTGTGGGCATGGCTTGATGATCATGTGACTGGATGGGCGTGA